>PVLA01006993.1:0-112920 GCA_004027455.1 Hydrochoerus hydrochaeris
GTAGTGAGACCCTGTCTCAAAAAGACAAAAAATAAAATAAAATAAAATAAAATAAAATATGTGCGTGAAGATCCAGCAACAAATACAAATGAAATAAAAAGGCTATTCACAAAAATAATTAAGGAAAACTTCCCAAATATAGGTAATGGAAGTGAAGTTCAGATAAATGAGGCATACAGAACTCTAGCCAGCTACAACCAAAACAGATCTACACCCAGACATATAATAATCAGGATCCCAGAAACCCATCACAAGAACAGAATATTAAAAGCGGTCAGAGAAAAGAAACAGATTACCTATAAAGGAAAACTCATCAAAATCACAGTGGACTTCTCAATGCAAACCATCAAATCAAGAAGAACTTGGAGCAAAATATTCCAAGCCCTGAAAGAAAATAACCTCCAATCCAGAATGATGTACCCTGCAAAACCGTCTCTCAAAATTAATGGAGAGACAAGATATTTCCACAACAAAGAGGAACTGGAGGAGTTCGTGACCACCAATCCAACCCTGCAAAGAATATTGAAGGACATTCTAGCGAAAGAGAAGAAATCACCAGGGTTCCAAGAACAATGGCAGAAAGGCCTCAAAGAAAGGGGCAGACAGTGGAATGAAGGAGAAAAGTAAACAAACAACAATGACAGAAAAATAGCTTGCAGAGATTAGACAGAGAAGATTGTTTAAATCGCTGTTTTATCTTGACTGATTTTATTTGAATCTGGTATGCTTGAGAGTATCAAGTCTGAAAGTAGAGGTAACTACTCTGGAGATGACAAGATTCAATAAGATACCCATTCTGGTTTGATTATTAACTGCGTTTGAAGTCCTATAATATCTCCAATTTAGTTTTTATTAATAGTGTAAAGCAATGCTAAGTTTAATTATACTATGTTTAACGATATAGACAATTTTATCAAAAACAATAAGAGACATCATAGTAACTACTGTAGATCACCTAGTATTGTGGTTTTATATGTCCTTTTAATTTCATGGTTCTCTAGGAATTTGTACTGTTGACTTGTTTTGATTTGTTTCTCCTTCTAATACAGAAAGGCTAGGTATACTTGTAGAGACTTATTTATACATGTGTAGAACTTCTAAGTAGTTTACGAGAATGGATTATAGTTATAGAAAAAAAGAGAGGAAAAGAAAATATTCTAAAGGATATAACTGCATGTATGTTTGAGTGTGTGGGATTGATAACCGTGTTGCTAAATTTTTGTTGGATGGATGAACAAAACTGATTGCAGTCTCACTGTTTGGATGTCTACCTTGTAGGTTTTACTTTTGTAACTTGAACAACTACTTCTAAGAGGAAAATATGTAATTATCAACCTGTGATTTCTTACTAGCTACTATTTTTGTTTTTTTGGTTTGTTTTGTCTTTGAAATTCTGTATTATTTCTACCCTCTTTCTGTTTCAAATTTTTTCTTTAAAAAAAAAAATCAAAGAAAAGAAAAGGACAAAATAAAAAAGAAAACAATGGCTTTTATTACCTACAGTTATATATTTTAAGATTAATCCCTTAAATTTGAAGCAAATCAGGGGCCGGGGATTTAGCTTAGTGGCACAAGTGTTTGTTTGGCAAGTGCAAGGTCATGAGTTCAATCCCCATACCAAAAACAAAACAAAACAAAAATAAAAAACCTGAAGTAAACCATACACTTATGCTAAAATGTGAAGCAAAAAGGAAACACGCCTCTGGAATATCATAATTTTTTGTTTCTTTTTTGAGCCAGAGTCTCACTATGCAGTTCAGGCTGGTCTTGAACTCACCATGTAGCCTGGGCTGTATCTGAACTCACAGCAATCCTCTGCCCCAGCCTCCCAAGAGGTGGGACTACAGGTGTTGCCTAATTTTGCTTCTTTTCTTTCTTCTTTTTTGGTTCATCACAGGATTCTAGGCTGCGAACTGCAGCTGACAATCATTAAGATGTTATATTTAATGAAGCATCTGACTAAAGGCTTCAGAGAGTAACTCTAAAGCTGGTTGCAACGAACTCCAAGATTACACAATGTGTTGTTTGCACTTTCATCTGTAGCATGTGACGCTGCTTGCTATAGTCAAAAAAGAACAACGACAACAACAAAATCCCACAAATAGATTATCTTCCCTCTTTCAAAACAAAAGAAGAATATGGGAAATGAGTTAGAAGAGTTGGAGTTTCTATCTATGCTCATTCTCTAACACTGGCCAAGATATAAATCCTGCTCATTGTAAAACAGAAAAAACACAGGCAGTCACCATCACCTAAATAGTGGGTGAATGTGAGGTCTGTGATTAGAAACTTGAGATAGAAGAGGAGGGCCAGGGGTTCAGCGGCACAAGCGCCTGCTGGGAAGCACAAGATCATGAGTGCAATCCTTGGTACCCCCCCAAAAAGAGAGAGAGAGCGAGAGATAGGAGAGGAAAAAAAAGAAGTAAATATTATGATTTGGGTGACATACTTGGGCATGGCCTCCACAGAACAACCCCTTTCTGTCCCCCACATCCTTTTCTAATGCTAATCAGATTTAGACAGATAATCTGATCAAAATCCGATAACCAGTTCTTTCACTGTATAAAAATGTCTTTCTCAGCCAGGCATGGTAGTACACATCTGTAATCTCAGCACTCAGGGGGCTGAGACGGGAGGATCACCATGAGCTCGAGGCCAGCCTGAACTGCATAGCGGGATCCTGTCTCAATAAATAAATAAATTATATATATATATATATATATATATATATATATATATATATATTTTCAAGCATAGCTGTCTTACTAAAACAGTTATATTTGGGGTCATTTTGATCTTCTGGTCTTTTTCTGTGGTTTTCACTTTAGCTATCTGCTCATTACATTAGTATATCCACCAATTCAGTGCAATAAATCCCAGTAGAGTGCAAACTCTGAGAATAAGGATCTTTGTCTATCATGTTCATGGCTATGTCTCTTTGCTGCATAATAGATGCTTGATGTGTTTTTTTCATATGATAAAAATCACTGTTGAGCAAAAGATGTGCTGACAGAAAGTCTGATAAAGTGACACCACACTTCTGGGCTGTGATCAGGTCCTTGAAGTTCTGAGTTGTCCATGGGAGGTGTCTTCTGGGATTTGGGGGTCTCCTCCTAGGTCAGCTCTGATAGAGCGACAGACACAGAGTCCATCCAGAGTATGTGGCTGGATTCTTCTCTCCTCCTCTTCCTCTTCTTCCTCCTCCTCCTTTCTTCTCATTCTCCTCCTCCTCCTCCTCCTCCTCCTCCTCCTCCTTCTCCTCCTCCTTCTTCTTTTTTGATACTGAAAATCAAACTCCAAACCTCGCTTTAGCCAGGGAGGTTTGAGACTAGGTCTTGCTATGTAGTTCAGGCTGGCCTTGAGCTCACTTTGTAGCCCAGGCTGTTTTCAGATTTGCAACAATCCTGCCTCAGCCTTTTAAATAAATGTTGGGATTACAGGCATGTGCTGTCATGCCTGGTGCTATGTGGTTGGATTCTTAAGACTACTTACAAGAATACATAAAACCCCAAAAGTAGCGCAACTGTTCAAAAGAAATACAGCTATAAGGATCAAAATGAAACTTTTCCTCATGATCCTCACAGAGAGCATGATGCATTAATGACCTTGGCATATTGTCAACACATCCCCAACGAGACAGATGATGACAGATTCTGTGGCTACTTTAGGACAGGTGGGTGCTGCTCCCTGGAGGTGCCATTGGAAGTCCTTAGGCCTACCTGCGGGTGTTCCTGAAGGGTGGCTCCCTCCCTTAACTATCACTTCCCTTCCTGGCTGACCACATGGAATGCCTTCTGGGAGCAGTTGGACCCCCTGGGGGAACTTCATTCTTAGTTAGAAACAGCACTAGAAATTAAAGCCACACTGACACACACTCTGTACTTTCTCCCTGGCCTACTTCTTACCCCTAAAGATGCCACATCTAAAAGATCATCCCACCTGGAGGAAACGCAAAGGGTTGAAAAAAATGACTTCTTATTTTCTGAAATAAGTGGGTGGAAAAATGCAAAAACAAAAACCAAAAAACCCCGCAGCCCCCATCCAATTTGATGCTGGTGCCTTTTATTTCCTTGCAAATTTAAGACATCATTTGCCTAATAAAATGAAGAGTCCGTATAGGACTGGGCCTCACAAAAATGCAACTTTTCATTCTCTCTGATGTGTCTTGCTGGGGTAGCACAGTACTGGAAAAGTCACTACTGTAACTCAGAAGGAACACTTTTAAAATTTTGGGGCCCATAGAGAATCTTAAACTTTCTTTGGAGCAGCAAAATACATTTCAGACTGATCATGTGGTCATTTAAAGTCCCCCAAACTAGAGCCAGAATAATCAGGGATGCTGGCAGGGTAGCAGGGGAAAAAACCTCTTTCCCAAGGCTTTGTTCTGTTCCTGTGAGACTGCCAGTTCTGCCCTTGGTCCAGTGAGAGACTATGTAATCCTGACACCCCTGGGAGCATACCAGCCTTTAAAGAGTTTGCCTCTTCCTTCAACCTGGCCTGGCAGGTCTTGAAAACAAAGAACCACTGGACTGTCCATAGAACCAGCTTGGAGCACATTCTGCTAGATTTACAGTTAAAATTGGCTCATTTACCTGACCTGGTGGCTAAGAAGCGGCTTTTTTTTTAAGACAGTGTCTCGTGATGTAGCCCAGGTTAGCCTTGAACTAACTATGTAGCTCAGGCTGACCTCAAACTTGTGGCAATCCTTCTGTCTCAGCCTCCTGAGTGCTGGGATTGTGAGCATGCACCACCATGCCTGGCTCCTTTCTACTCATTTGTGTAAGTAGGATTTCTGAGCTTTGTTTTCCTTTCCCTCATTGTAACAAAAGAAGACATAAAGGACGTGACCGGTGTTGCAAATCCCCATGAGGTTGGTAGCATAGGCTGTGAACTGACTTCAGCATCACTAGAAGTGTGGGTCACATTAAAAGAAGAGCTTCTGGCCAGGAGAAGTGATGGACCCTGTGGATGGATGCCATTCCCTGTCCCCTGGGGGTAGGAAAGCTCTAATTTCCCCTCTGGCCTCATCAAGTAGACTTGCCTCTCAAGTTATGATTGAAAGGAATTAGGAAAATTCTGTTCCCAGTTCTTTATCTTTTAAATATCTCACTGTTAGGTCTTGTTTCTTATTGAAAACTGTTTTAAGAGTACCCTGAGGATTTTGCCTGAAACATGGCCCATTGTCAGATAGGGACAATGTCTAGGGGGAGGACAAAGCTCTTAGAGAAAAACCACCACGTGGGCTGGAAGACAGGAAGAACAGGATGTCGAAAGAGAAGGAAATATTTTGTCTGCAGATGGTCCTGACTCCCAAAGCCGCTAGCAAGACAAGAACAAGGCTACTGTGCCACAGCTGAGTTGAGGACATAGCAGGCTGGGGAAGGGAGGTGGGGGACAAAGAAGAGAGGAAGCGGAGAGGAAGAAAGATGTGGCTTCAGAGTTTATCAGTGGGGCCAAGGCTTGTTGGCCCCAGTGAAGGTGCTGACTGCTGGTCCATGACAGTGGTGAGGTGGCATTCATCCCTGCCAGGATCACAGGGGTTCAAATCCCTGTCCTGTAACAGCGGCCTGCATGACCTCTGGAGTTTCTTACGCATAACAAGATGGGGTTGGCCACGTAGTCCAAAGGTTGCTTCCAACTGGAACAGTTGCTGTGTTGTAAATTGGGTGACTATTTTAACCCACCAAGACTCTACTACTAGTAGGTGGCCACACCTTACCCAGAGGATGTCCTAATTAACCCAAGGGAGTGATTAGCCAGGGAGGCCCATGGTACACACCTCCCCCTTCCCAATGCTGAGTCTCTGTTGGTAGAAAGTTCACAGGAAAAGCGCTTGGAAATTGTAGCTCAGCTCAATTCCTTTTTTTAACCTTGAGATAAGAATGTCTTTGTTTGGGTCTCAAGCAAGTCTCAAATTACATAACTCACTTTTACTAATACTCTCCCTGGCTGTTTTATATTCAGTTTTTTTAGTTGCCCTGGTTTACTGGCTGGCTTTAATTAAATAGGTGGCCTTGAATTTATGCTAATTTTTTTGTTTTTCTCTTTCAGATCTTGACAGAATAATCACATCAGTTTGTTTAGTAAACACTGAGACCAGCTCCACCATTCAGGGCCTGACTAATGGCCTGAGAGGGCTCTGGGAAAGCTTTGTGCCTGGTTTAGGAAAACTTTTCAAGAGAACAGCCCAAAGCCATTTCCCTAAGACAGCCAGGCAACTTCATTCTGGTTTGTACAGCAAACTCCTCCCCCACCCCAAAATGCAGCATCTACTCCCTGCCCAATGTCCTTTTAAAACTGTTTTCATTATGCATTATATTATTTGAAATGATCCTATTTACTTATTTTTATTGATCATGACTGTCCAGCAACAAGCCCCCCCTAGTACTGGAGCATGTGAGCTCCCCAAAGGGCTGGGGTCTAACTGCACCCACAGTCATGCTTTGCATAGGGTCAGGGCGTGACATGCAGCCAATGACCAAGTACGGGCTTGGCACTGGGCTTGCTGGGACAGGGGCATCTATAATAACAAACTTGTTTGGAGATACGTTGGTCACTGGACAGGGTCCAAGCAGGTTCCTCAAGTCAGTGATAGGGAACCTGGACTGGCCCCACTCATAGGGTGGACTCTATTGATAAAGGAGAGACAGAACTGCCAACCTGCTAGATGTCAGATGCACTGAATTTGTATTCCAGGAGATCAAAGAATGAATTCTAAGGAAAAACAGAGGTGAAGGATAGGAAAGATTTATTGGGAGATAGTTCCTGACAGGAGGGGGTCTCTAAAGTGGGTTGCAACAGAGGTAATTTCTCCAAGAATGTGTTATAGGCCAAAATCATAACATGGGAGCAATGTAGGTTAAACTAAAATCAACCAATAAAGTCACAAGTACATACATACGTTAAAAAAAGATTGCAAGTATAGTTGCTTAACTAGTATTGATCCAATATGAGAAACGGGGCATAGGGCACATTGCAAGGGTATAAGCTGGTGTTTACCTTGTGTTATCTATGATTTCTAAAACTGGAAGATTTTGGAGGAAGGAATGGGTCTAGGCGTTCAGGTCACCCATCTGGTTATCTGATGCATTTGGATTTAATGGACTAGGAGGTATCAATTAGAGTACAGTCTCAGATTTCCATTCATCCCTTAGGGAGGTATGCTAGTCTGGCTGCTATGACTTTATGGGGAGGCCTTGTCTTCTGCCAGATGTGCCTCGTCACTGTTTTGCTATGTTCTTATCTTCTGCATTGACTTCCCTGTCTGATCACCTATGTATTAATTTCTACCTAACTTAGCTGCCTAGAATAGTATTTTTACAGGCAGCTGAGTTAGTTAGAAATATTATAGGCAGTCAGACAGGTTTGGGCCCTCAAAGGAGCCAGTGCAGAAGTTCAGATACCTTGCAACCTTGGAAGAGACAAACATCTCCCACTGTGGACCAGATCTCAAGACAAAACGCAAAGCAAATACACCCACAACCTAAGGACTGATAGTCTAAATAGTTCTTTATCACTCTAAGGAAGTCAGGAGTCACCATTCCAACCCCCTACAGGAAGAGTCACTGCTGTTAAGCATTCCCAATTATTATGAGACTGGCTTTCCCACCTCTTCCTGATTTAATTTTACCTGAGCAATTAATCTTATTGGTTGACCACAGTTCTGTTCTACCTTATGCCTACCTTGCGAGTTCACAGGTTTTCTCTTCCTTGGACTCATCTCACCTTGTGGTTTTACTCTATAAAAGTCCCTAGAAAAGACAGAGTCCTTGCCAGCCCACTTGGGACCCTTCTATCACTCAGACAGTAGTTTTCTTTCTCTCAATAAAAATATTCTGCTCTTAACCCCTGTTGTTCCTAAAATTCTTCGATTTTAGAAAACATGAACTCATACAAGACATATAGTAAGTTGGGAGTTTCATTCCTCCTATATCAGTATTGCAAAAAAGCAATTTGCAGGATGCATCAGGAAAAAGTATTTAAAAAGTACACTCTTAAAAAAATATAGTGTAGGCCCTCAAAAGGTGAGAGGTGCATTATAGACTGGAGCTGGTATGTTTTTGTGTGGTAGAAATTGGCGGAATTTGTGAATCTACAGAAAGTTTGGGCTTGGCCCACCCATAGGTAGAAAGCTAATAGCTCATCTTATAAGAGAAAGGCACAGCCAAGTTTATATTATTTTATTTTTTAAAAGATAGATAGTATTTTGCCTTGGAACATTTTTTTGAAACCTTTGAATTTATTTCTCTTAAGGGAAGGCTTCTGCCTTTTAGATGATCAACTAAACTAATTTATTGACTTAGAGTGTAGTATCTTTAAGGGATTTTAATGATGGGCCTGGAAGAAAAACAGAATAAACAAGACTAGAATACATATACAGCTAACTTTGGATAAGTGCGTGCTCAAGTTGTGGTCTTCTTATAAAAGTACAATTTTTAAATTATGACTTTCTTTCTCTTCTTTCTTTGTATCTTTATTTCTCTTATCCTACCTCATGTTGGCAAAATTAGAAGTTTTGTGAAATCCGCACTTTCTCTCCTACTAGGTGTTTGTGTTACCTTACGTACTCAACTCCTGGTCTCATGATGTTGAAAAATGAAGTCGTGAACCCAGAAGAAAGGGTTAGGGGAGTTTTATTGACATCACAAAGAATAGCTCCTGGATTTCCGGAAGTGCCCTGAGTGGATGGTGGATGGCCTCTCAATGCAGAGTTATTTATAGAAAAGCAGAACACCATAATTGCTCTTGTTCAGTGGTCGCCTGTCACAGGTGGCTCTGTGGACGTAAAATGACCAGTTGGAACTCAGGCTCTCTAACCTTTACAGTTCTTCAGCATGCAGGATTTAAAGGAAACTGGGATTTTAGAGGAAAAACTGGTTATTTTGCATTTTAAATTCCTGAAAACAAAAGCTCAGTAGGGAGTGGCTGCGCCTCCCTTTATTAGGGAAGGGGCTGCATTCCATGTTGCCTGAGGAAGTGCAACCTGGGGCCAAAGTCCTAGCTCACTGTGCATTCTTATTTTAATTCTTAACAATGTGGCTGGTCACCCAGTCTGTCTCAGCCCTTCCCTGGATAGCTACCTTACTCTTAAACTGTCTCATTCATAAGCTAACTAAATAAACTATTCTTTACATGTGGGTGGTCACCATCCATTACCTCACTATTTGACACTGCACAAAGTATGGGGATAGGGGCAAGAGAATGGAGATGGACAAGACCCATTTTGGAGAAATTTAGTCTGTATGTACCACAGGCAAGTAAAGGAAATGGAGCGTATTAGTGATAAGTACAGTGCTACAGATGCAGTAAGCAGAGGAGGTGTTAGGGCACATTTATAATAATGCAAGAACACATTTATAAAATAGCAAACTTATAGATATTACATGATCTATAATCAGAGGTCTCTGATTTAAGTTTCTGTTCTGCTGTTTCTGCTGCACTGAATTGACTTGACAGTGTCTGAAACCCAGCTGCATTCTTCTGATGAGCACTGAGAGTAATTATATCTTAAGGCACCCTGGTCTAATCATGGACACGCTACAAGGGCCTCCTCCTCAGAATGTTTCTATATTATGGTAATACTTTTAACTGTGCTCATTCTGTAAGGGCCCCTTCCCCTAGTTCCTGGAGTGTTTCTTTGTTATGATAAGCAATTCCTTTGTTTCAACAAATCTGTTCAAGACTAGCCTGCTTGTCAGTATATAACTCAATACATATAACCAATTATGTAATGTTTTGTCCATTGTTTTGTACTTCCCACTTCTAAATGCTATATAAACTAAATTCTGTAAATTCAGGGCTGTTGCCTTTGTGGAATTATCCCATAATGGTCCACTGGTGTGAAGATTCAAAGTCTGCCAGGCAAGATTCAACAGTCTGCCAGGTGTAAAGATTAAATGCTGCCTTCTTATCACCTTGGTGCAAAGAGTCTCCCTTTTGGTTGGATTTGGCTTGGGAATCCCCTCCCCTATCAGAGGTTGAGAGATTTTAACTTTATAGAGCTTGACAGGGAGAAGAGGAGAAAGTATTTGAGGCAAAAGTAACAGCATGTGTATGCAAATATATAGACCCACAAGAGAATCTTGTATGGCCTGGTTGGGGACAAATAGGTGAAGCTTTGTATAGTGAAAGAGTTTTGCCCTAGAATAAATTACTGTACAGTTATGGCAGTGGTCTAACGTGGTGGAAGGCCAAAGCCAGAATGCCTACCACTTCCTGCTTCTTCAGCCCTAATTGCAACTCCCGTTCCTGTTTGCACACACAGAAAATTCCAATCAGTTCCTCTTGTGTCATCCATGTTTGCCCTAAGCTCTACCCCTGGTCAAAGGTTACATATATCCCATACCCCATAGTCTGGTCAAGGGAGACTAAATAAACTATTCTTTACATGTGGGTGGTCACCATCCATTACCTCATGGATTGGCCCAGCCGCCATGGGTTGTGTGCTCCTTTTGGGGTCCTCAACTCAATAAACCTGTTTGTTTTGTACTTTTACTTCTCTATTGCACCAGAATAATCCAACATACAGGTGGAGGGAAAGTATTATGGTAGATGGGGGAGAGGGAGAAGGTCAGGCTTGAGGCCAGAAAGGGGTGGATTTTGGAAAGCTGAGCTCAGGCCTTTATTAAGAGAAGTGAGCAGAGTAGCACATGGCCATGACAATACCATGTTACATTCCTGATGGCAGGGCTGGCTGGGAGACAGTGAGTTTGCAACCCGGGCCTCCTCCATTGTATCCTGGAGGGCAGGCTGGCTGAAGGAGTGTAAGACTGACGGAAACCCCAAGACCCAGGACAACAGTCCAGTGCACAGATACACACACCACTCTGGAGGATGAAGTAATCAGCAAGGCCAGCAACATGGAAGTGGCTGAAGCAGCAGTGAGGAGACAGCTGTTGGGCTCTGGAAAACTCCATCAACAGAAGACCAGTCCCAGCCCCCAGAGGCCAAGATTGGCTCCATACCCAGCACATTTCTGGGATGTAACATGAACATTATCAGACAACTATAAACACCAGAAGAAGGTAGGTTCTTGGGATAACCATGAAGAACCAACTACATCTGGAGGACATCCTGAGGAAAGGACATCTCTTTTTCTCCTTGAGAGAGGCCTCAATGCTGGCAATAGAGCTGTATGTCATGGGAGGTTGGCAGGCATCAACATAGAAGACAAAATAAAAGAAAAAAGAGAAGGTGAAGAATGGTCAGATGCAGACAGAGATACAGCCCCAGACTCCCAGCCCATCCAGGACAGGCCTAAAACTCAATGAGACAGGTGAAGGTGGAACTTTCTGAATGACATTAACAGAAATGAAAAAAAAAACAAGTGGCAAAGGTTATAGAGAAAATGGTGTCACAGCAACAAACAGAAATGATGCTTAAAAGAAATTAGAGAACACATAAACAAAAGAATAGATGAGCTTAGAAAAAAAATTGAAACAAAAAGTGCCCAACATAGGAGAAGAAAGCATCCATGAAACGTACAAAAAGAGATCTAAGAAATTAAAACCCTCACTGAAAGTATATGCAACAGATTGAATGAAGGAAAGGCTAAAATTTCAGATCTTAATCAGAATTGCAATTAGTGATGATGAAAAGGAAGTTATCCTTAAAATAGCAAAAGATCAAGAGAAATTAGTCCAACAAAATGAAGCAAAGAAGAATAACACAAGAAAACTGGGTATGGTGGTACACATCTGTAATCCCAGCACTCGGGAGGCTGAGGTAGGAGGATTGTTGCAAGTGTGAGGCCAGCCTGGGCTAAAAAGTGAGCCCAAGGCCAACCTGAACTGTATAGCAAGACTCTGTCTCAAAAAGACAAGACAAAACAAAACAACCAACAAAAAGAGAATAACACAAGATTGTGGTCAGCGAGCGATGAGACAGCTAGAGACAGCACAAATGCCATAACAATCATAAATATATATGCACCTAATATGGGAGCACACAACTACATAAGACAGTTATTGATAGACATGGAAAATCAAATAAGCAGTAACACAGTTGTGACAGGAGACCTCAATACTCCATTGTTACCGAGAGACAGATCAACTAGACAGAAAATCAGCAAATATCAGAGCTGAACCAAACCCAGACTTAATAAGACCAAATGAACTGAACCAAATGGACTTAATAGAAAGAAGCCATGCTCCAAGGTCCTACACTAGTGGCCTGGAGAGATCCAGTGAGCCCATTATGGATCTGGAGAAGAAGCCATGCCCCAAGGTCCATCAGGGGAGCATCTGTGAACCACTACCCCATGCACCTCCAACATACCAACCAGCTCAGATGAACCCAGTTGCCTCATCCAATCACCTACACCAAGGGACTGGCAGCAAAGGCAAGAAGCACCTGGGATGCAACAATGGGCTGATCTGGAGAAACACAGGGAAACATCAAGATGAAGAAGCAAAATACAATCTCAGACCTTCAGCCCACACAGAACAAGTTCAGGAGACACAGACACAATAGAAATTAGAAGTCACACACCTGAAACTTGGGAAAAGATAACTGAAAAAAAGAAGCAATTTAGTTCTTATACTGGTTGGTTAATTTTGCATACCTGTGTCTGATGGTCTGGACAGCTATTTTGAAGATAACAAAAGGTATTATGGTAGCCATTGTTAATTCCTTATTATCTTGTTTTGAAGTCCTGTATCATTTTCATTGTTTTGTTTTGTTTGATTTTATTATGCTTGAAGGTATGGGTCGCTGTTTTTGAAGATAATAAGATACATTATGGTAGCCATTGTTGATTTCCTATTCATCTTGTTTTAAGGAACTGTATCGCTTTCATTGTTTTGTTTTGATCGGTTTTATTCTGTTTTGTTTGATTTTTTTTATGTCTGATGGTATGGGCAGCTGTTTTGAAGATGACAAGAGGCATTGTGGTAGCCATTGTTGATTTCCTATTATCTTGTTCTGAAGTTCTGTATCCTTTTCATTGTTTTGTTTTGATTGGTTTTGTTCTGTTTCATTTTGTTTGGTTTTATTCTTTTTTAAAAAATTTTTAAATTCAATGCCAGTTTCCTTGGACTGAATGGAAAGACACAGAGTCTATCAAAGGGAGGCAAATTTAGAAGCCTCCAGGCCCTGACTTGTTGCTAAAGCTCTGACACAAGATGTTAGCCAAGCCATTGGTTACATGTAGGGGAGAGGTCCAAGGGAAGCTCTCTGAAAGGAAAAATGTAAAATTTGATGATAATAATTCTCAGATGACTAGATTTGATGGCATGGACAGCTATTCCAAAAGTAGCAGGATATACTATGGTAACCATTTTTTATTTCCTATTAACTTGATTTGAAGCCCTGTATTGCTTTCACTGTCTTGTTTTGACTGATTTTATTTGATTGTTTTGTTTGATAGTATCAAGTCTGAGGGAATAGGCAGCTACTTTGAAGACAATAAGATTCACTATGATACCCCTTCTGGTTTGACTATTATCTTCTTTTGAAGTCCTATAGTGTCTCCAGTGTTTTGGTTTTTATTGGTTTTGTTCTATACTGTTTTGTTCAATTATGTTATGACTGATGATATGGGCAATTCTTTTGAAGATAACAAGAGGCATTATGGTAGCCACTGTTGATCACCTTGTATTTTGTTTTTAAGTCATGTACTATGTCCATCCTTTTGTTTTGACTGGCTCTATTTTGTTTTGTCTCATTTAGTTTTATTCTCTTCAAAATAAAAGAAAATGAGCAAAAGTCCTGAATAAACTTTTCTCAAAACAACAAAAAAAATAATTTTCAGATGCCCCTTATAGCTTCATACAGAGAAGATACTCTGTGTCTTATACCTCATTATATTGTAGAGAGCTAAGTTAGGTAGAAAGACAGTAGGCTGGGCACTCAAGGAGATGAGAGTGCGTGAGAACTGTGACTGGAGGTGCATCTGAAGATTAAAGTCACAATGGTTAGTTCTACATAATTCCCTAAGGGGGTGAATGGAGGCTTGGAGTTTTTGGTATCACCCTTTTGAGATTTTCCATTATCTCATTAGAGGTGGACCCTCCTCTCCCATCTACTAAGACTAAGACTGAGACCACTAAGGCTAAGACTAAGACTGAGACTAAGACTAAGGCTAAAAATAAGACTAAGACTATAGATAATTGACCAAGGTCACTCATGTATCATTGCTACCATTAGATCAATATTACCTAAGCAACTATACTTGCAATCTTATTGGGTGATCATAATTTTGACCCATGTTGTACCCACTTCATAATTTTGCTCTATGAAACTTCCTTTGAGAGGTGGGCTTGTTGGCAATCCATTTGGGACCCATCTCTCAGGAGCTATTTCTATTTCCTGTTCCCCTCTTCTTATTCCCCATTCCTTTTCCCCTACAAAATTTCCCACTCTTAAGTGCTTTTTGCTTCTTAGAATTCACTCTTTGACTTCAGGAGACATGAACTCAGCATAGTTGACACCTACTATTCCCCCTATGCCAATTAGCTTCACAGAGAAGCATCTTTGGAAAAAGTGCACAGTGTTTGTTTCAGTCAGGCCTGGTTTTACGATCTCACAGAGTTCTCTAGGAAGAAAGTCTTTTGCTGCCAATTCTTCCTGTGCTATAAGCAAGTCTTGGTCTTGTGCTTTCATTTCTATCTACATCTTCCCCCCAACAGACCCCATTCCCTATTACAAAGCATGATATCCTTTGCAGGATAGGCCCTGCCTGTCTTTTTTTTTGGCTTTTTGAGACAGGGTTTCTCTATGTAGTTTGGGCAGGGCTTGAGCTCACTTTGTAGCGCAGGCTGGTCTTGAACTCCCAGTGATCCTCCTGCCTCAGCCTCCTGAGTGCTGGGATTACAGGCGTGAGCCACCACGCCCGGCTCTGCCTGTCTTTTGACCTCCTGTCTCACCTCTTTCTCTCTGTTCCAGTGACAGCAGCTTCAGGCTGCTGCTCAGGAGGTCAGGCTGCCTCCCATCTCACGGCCTCTGCTTTGGCCGGTCATTTTACCTGGTTTAATCTCTCCCCAGAGTTTCACCCCATGGTCAGCAGGCAGCTCCAGAGCTTTCTTCTCAGAAGGAAGATTCACCCAGCCTACAGAAACCTGCTAGTTATGATATGGGGATGTTATAAGGACCTTCAAATGATATAAGGAAAATATTATAACTCCCAACCTGCTAGATGTCCCATATGCTGAGTTCACGTTCCTCAAAATCAAAAAATGAATTCTTTTTTTTGTCTTTTTAAAACGATGTCTCACTGTGAAAGCTTAGGCTGGCCTTGAACTCACTATGTGGCCCGCACTGACCTTGAACTCACAGTGATCCTCCTGTCTCAGCCTCCCTAGTGCTGGGATTACAGGTGTGCACCAATGCACTTGGAAAAATGGCGGTTAAGAGTAGGAAATATTTATTGAAGGAAGGCTAGCTTCTGCCTAAGAGAAATACACAGGGGCCTGGAAAGTGGGTTGCCCACGAGCCAACTTCTCAAGGGAAGTTTTATAGAGTAAAATCACAAGATGAGTATAAGGTGGGACAAAACTGTGATCAACCAATAAGATGACAAGTGCAGTCACTTAGGTTATGTTGATGCAATGGGGAAGCAAGTCACATAGCGAGTGTGCATGGGAAGAGCAAGGACCTTTCCTGGAAGGGCTGGGTAGAGCTCTTGGTCCCCCACCCAGGCGCTTGATGTCCATTTGAATATCACTTACTAATGTTTATCCCTGGGGAAGTAGGTGTAGCTACTTCATCTTAGTTTTGAGGCCTGGCCTTCAGTTGCAACAGTGTGTTCTCAACTCCTGCACTGACTCCCTCCAGGGCCCAGCCCTATCTGATGGCCTGTAACATGTCTACCTAACTTAGCTCTCTGTAATAGTTACTCCTATATTGCTTTGCTTCATTTTCTTCTTACCACTTTCCCCTAATCAAGGCCATCTTAGTTTTTGTTTACCTTCTCATTGTCTTCTACCAGATCTGCTACTTGGCAGGGACTAACTTTCCTGCACCCTGTGCCAAATCTTCTCCACCTGGAATGATGTGCATGAATGCTTGCTTGGAAAGGAACCCAACAGAGTGCATTGATAGCATTCTTACATAATTATAATACTTTGCATTTGTACTTTTCCACTTTCCATTTTTCAAAACAATTTTACAGACCCACTCTCACTTCTACCTCAAAATAACCCAGTAAGGCAAGCAGAAGAGGGGTTGTCACACCGTCATTGTCAAGATGGGTAGATTGAGAAGTAAAATGGCTTGTCTTAAGTTGTTCCAGTGAATGAGTGACAGCCCAGGTCTTCTGTCATTAAGGTCAGCTCCTTCCCCAGACTCTGTCAGTCTTAATTTCTGTGAGTCCCTTGACTCCTCAGAACCAAAGAATTCAACCCCGTAAGGAACGAGAAAAGCATCTCTTTTTCCTCTAAGAGGGAAGGAAAAGAGAGCTTTGCTTCTGCACGAAAACTGACAAAGCCTAGACTCCACTACAGGTTCACCCGCTAACCGGGAGCTAGGTAGTTATCAGGCTGGTTGTGATCTAGTGGTAATACTTGAGTTTGGACAATAGTACATCCATTTCCTCTGGGCAGACAAATTTTACTTATGAAAATGATGAGAGTCTTGAGCTTTCGTGTTGATTTAATGTCAAATGCATCAACTGCTGTGTAAGTTCACATATTTTACCTTAAGGGCAAATCTATTTGCTGGAGTATGAGGAATGAAATTCAACCTTGCCATTTTTTAAAATAGAGGTAACAGAAATATTGTTTCTCTAAAATTGCCTAGAGACTTAACAGAATAGAGGAGGCAGTTAAGAAGCCTGAAATTCCTGATCTTACCTGTTGAAAGTTAGTTTCTACAACTCTTCTGGACTTCAGTTTTCCATTAATGGGAATTTTTAGGAGATGTTAGTGCATTTATAATACTTACAAGTGATTGTTTTATGGATTTTTATTACATTATGTATTTTTACTCTATTATATGTATATTTATAATATATTATTATATATCAATTCAGCATATATATAATATTCTTATTTAATAACATACATAAAAAGCAAGCAAATTGTATAGTACCCAAATAATTTTAGCAATGTGAATTCACTCATGTAATCAGCTTCCAGATCAAGCAATCAATCATTACCAATACATCAGAGTTCTCCTCTTGCTGTGTTCTGAGTAACATTCCCAAGCAAAGGTAACCATTATCTTGAATTCTACCACATTGGATTAGTTATATCTGTTTTTGAGTGTTATGTAAAAGGAATCACACAATATATCATCATCTTTTTTTCCTCTGGATTTTTTTTTTTTTTTTGAGACAGGATCTCTTGTTATAGTTCAAGCTGGTCTTGAACTCACTGTGTAGCCCAGGCTGGCCTCCAACTTTCAGCAATTCTCCTGCCTCAGCCTCCTGAGTGCTGATACTATAGGCATGCACCACCATGTCCAGCATGTCTGGCTTTTTTGTCTCATGTTATGTTGTGACACTCATTCATATTATTGTTTATGATTGTAGTTTGTTTATCCTATTTGTAGTATCATCATCTGAATTTATTATAGATTCATTTTACTATTTATTGTCACTTTTTTTTTCCAGTTTGGAGTTATTATCAATAGTGCTACTATGACTATGCTTTTTCGTTTTTTGGAGACTGGGTCTTGCTTTGTAGTGCAGACTGGCCTCAAATTCACAAAATCCTCCTGCCTCTACCTCCTGAGTGCAGGGATTACAGGTGTGCATCACCATACCTATGACCATTCTTTTACATGTTTTTTGGTGAAAACAAAATCTCTATGGATTTCAGGTAGGTGTAAAGACAGGAAGGGAAGCCAGGTGTGATGATCCCAGTTCTTAGGAGGCTGATGCAGGAGGATCACTGCAAGTTTGAAGCCAGCCTGGGCTACATAGTGAGTTTAGGGCCAGTTTGGACTGCATAGTGAGATCTTGTTTAAAAAACAAAACAAACAAACAAACAAAAAAACTAAGGCCAGGGATTTAGTTCAGTAGCTCAAAGGGCTTTCCTGGTAAACACAAGGTCATGAATTTTATTCCCAGTACCAAAAATCAATCAATCAGTCAGTCAGTCAATCAATCAATCAATCTAGGATGGAACTAATAAATCATAAAATACACAGTCATCCCTTTATCTGAAGGAAATTGGTTCTAGTAGTCTCCAAGTATACTGAAATCTGAGGATGCTCCTATTTATAATATAAAGTGGTGTATTATTTGCATGTAACCTACCCACACACACACACATACACGCACACACACGTGTTTGGGATGTTTTGCTTTTTTTGAGACAGGTTCTTGCCATGTAGTGCAGGTTGACCATGAACTTGCTTATATAGCCTACGATGGCCTTGAACTCACGACAATCCTCCCGCCTCAGCCTCCTGAGTGCTGAAATTACAGATGTGCGCCATCATGCCTGGGGGCTCCTTTCATATATTTTATATTACTAAAAATACTAAATACTAAATACAATGTAAATACTATATAAAAATACTAATACTAAATACAATGTAAATACTATATAAATAGTAGTCAGGTTGATGACCAAGAAATGTATGTGCTCAATACACGTACAGAGAAGTAATTTTTTATTAATTTGATTTTGTTTTAAAATTTTCCTTAGGGCCAGGGTTGTAGCTCAGTGCCTGCCTGGCAAGTGTGAGAACTTTGGTTAGATTCTTGGTACCAAAATATATATAAATAAATACAACTTATTCCAAAAAAAATTCTTTAGTACATTTTAGATTATGCATAATGATAACATTCATGTGGGGATTTGTACTGTACATGTTATATCTTGCTTCTTCTTTTAAGATACACTTTTAAAAAATATATTTTCTGTCTGTGGCTTGCCAATTCCATCAATTCAGAACTTATATATAGAACCAGTTCTACATGTATTCATAAATATTGCCGGTTTTCCAGAGTTTCTACCAATTTACTCCTTCATGACTGATGCTTGAGCACTCCAGTGGCTCCACTTTATTGGTAACACTTGGTGCTATCTGTCTCTCACTTTAGCTATGCCTGAATGTGACACATGATGGATTTTAATTAGAATTAACTTCATGTGTTATAAGTAGTAAATATATTTGTGAAATGGAACACAGGAAAAACAGAGTATTTTGGATAGCAACTAAACCAATTTATTTATTTTTGAGATAGGATCTTGCTATGTAGCCTAGGCTGACCTCAAACTCACGGCAGTCCTCCTCCTCAGTTTCCTGAGTACTGGGATCACAGGCATGTAAGACTAAGCCAATTTTGATAATTATAGTCTCATCTTATGCTGTTCTCTGAGGTTTTTTTTTTTTTTTTTTTTTTGGTACAGGGAATCAAACTCACGATCTTGCTCTTGCCGGGCAGGTGCTGTGCCACTGAGCTGTATCCCTGGCATGTTCTCTAATTATTGTACATGAATAGGTTCTGCCCACCCAACAAGATGGCAGGCTTCTTGAGATCAAGGGCTTTGTTGTTGGCTTCTTTCATAGCTGACATAGCTCTTAGCATAGCGCCAGGCATATAGTAGTTACCCAGGAAGCTTTGACTAGATTGAAGTGAAGTGAATGGTGAAAACAAACCCACCAAGGTCCATGGAAATAGTTCCTTGGCTAAAACCCCATTTCCATGCTCCTTTTAGGGTGATAAAAGGCCCAGGACAGAGGTATTCCTGATAACACTCAACTCCTTTGTGTTCCTCCAGAATCTACATGCCAGAGCTGAAGATCTTAAGGTAGAATAATCCCTTCCATTTTTAACTGGAGTTTCCTGACACATACACCTTAGGCCACTAGAAAGTGGAGCAGATGGAAGACTGTCTTAGCCTCAGCTTCAAGAGACCTCATTGTTTCTGTCTTTCCATGCTTGATGTGGCACTTTGGACTCAAGATGTCCGATCTTGTTACACTAATCTGAATGCCCTATGGCTGAATGCATTTGATAAAAATGTTTCCAGCTTCCAGGAAAAACATAGTTCTCTATCTTGCTGATTTTTAAGGAAATCTATACTAATTTTTAAACGCTATTTTGTCTTCTTATAAGCAAAAGAATCTACTCAATTGCTCGTTTTTGACATGCAGCATTATGTCATGTTACACACATTTTTGTCCACTTTGAATATTGGTTGTTTCTGAGTTAAGATACTAAAATGTTAAGTACATTTTAGCATATTTGATCTGAATTAGTGTGCTAGTTTACTAGGCATTTATTAAAAATAATCAGAGGAGCTGGGCCTGACATTCAGCAAGAAAGATGAGTTTCAATGGGCATGGTCACAAATGAAGGATTTAAAAATGAGGAACATTGGCTCCCTTTGGTCCCCCTGTCCTGCAGTGTACTGAGATAGGCTGAGTGTGTTTGTGTGAAGGGGATGGTAGAAGAAATAAGAAATTCCTGAAAAGAATATTGTCATATGATCCTGAAAGCATATCAGATAGTAATTGTACACTGTCACTAATGGGAGCAGACTTGTTCTGCAAGCCGAAATCATGGTCAGCAGGTAATCAGATCTAGTGCTTTGCGTCTCCTATGACACAGTGATTGTTGTAGACTAGATCGAGAAACAATGGGATATTTTATTCTCTCTATCAGGGTTGGCCAGCTTCCCAAGATTTGTAGCGGGAGGGAGGAAGTCTAAATTTCACAATGTTTTTCATTTGGGAATGATAAGCCTCAGGTCTCAGAACTCCTTCATCGATGTATTTTCTTTTTGATCTCAGATTGGACTGGTTATGACTCAAGTTTATTAATTCGGACTCATTAGGAGACTCTGTATATTTTTGATTAGGAGCCAGGAGCCATGAACTCCAAAGCTTGATGTAGACAAAGCAGGTAGCCTGGTATGAAAAGCAGTTTGTGGGAAGCTGAAGAATCTATTTCCTGATCCTTTGAAGGCAGATCTGTTAATTAGCTTCAGACAACCATCACTGTGTAGGTAGGCAAACCTAGGTGTTCAGGTCTTCTGATTTTTCATGAAAATCCTGAAATCTTATTTTAAAAAATATGTACAGTGTTCTGATTTTAAATGTTAAAATTAATTTATGGAATTTTAAAAAATCACCTTATAGGTCAATTATGTAAGTATCAAACAAAACAAATCTCTGGATCTCATTCAGTCTCTCAACCCTGAATCTTTTGGCTAAATTAATTTTCTGGAGGAATAAAACAAAACACTTATTCAAGTCATTTTAAGTTATAAGGAACTGTATCATAAGCACCTATGTGGCAATAAAATACACAGGATTTCCAACCATGTAACAGCATCTCATAGAAATGGGGTTACAATAGTATCCCAGACCAAAGGAAGACCAAGAATGGCACTTGGCTAGTCCTTTGAGATGACTGGAAGGTCCTTTACCACCACCAACGATGGCAGTTATGTTCCTCAACTGCTTTGAGTTTCAGTCTTAAGTGTCCCCCAAAGGTCCATGTGATATAACCTTGGTCCCTGGCATGATGGTACTTATTAGGAGATGGTAGAAATTTTAGCGTGGGGGTGTGAAAGGTCTGTGGGTCCATGCATTACACTCCTGAAGGCTAGAAGAGACTGCCTTGGTTTTTTCGCCTCTGAGCCATTAGTTGAGTGGTTTTGTTCCATCTCATGCTCTGTGCTACTGTCATCCAGCGTCCCCACCAGAGGCCTAAAGCAATGGCTCCTCTTGATCATGAACTAGAACTTCTTAAACTGATCGTCAAGATAAATGTTTCCTGTTTATATGTTGATTATTTCTTGATTTAAGTAACCAGAAGATGACCAATAGGAGGTGTGTTTCGATATATGCTACTATGGCTCACATTCATTTATCTGGTGATCTGGGTTTCAAGGTTTCTCATTGTAGAAGGACCTTCCCTACTTCAGTTATGCCCAAGTGGTGGAAAGGAAAGAAATACAGCAAGTGGGATTTTGAAGCAGAAGAGTAAGATCTGGAAAGTCAACACAGGCTGGGAAATCTCGTCCAGGGTCCCTATCCAGGGCAGACACTGTGGGCTGCCTCTGGATTACTTATCCTCCCCTCCCCTCCTCTTTTTTTTGAAACAGGGTCTCACTCTGTAGTCCAGGCTGGCCTTCAATTCCCAATGCTCCTCCTGCCTCATGCTCCTGAATGCTGGGATTACAGGCATTTGCCACTACCTGGCGTCTTCCCTTTTCTTGCTAAAAACATCCCAGTTGTGTTCACGTATCAGACAATTTATATCATACTGGGAAATCTGGTTCCATAATCATTTCTACATAGTTATAGCAAGTCCACTTTCTTTGTCAGAAATTAGTTCAGCAGTGCACACGTATAGCAATTTTGAGCCATAAAACTCAGGGAAAGTCTAAGGGAGCCTGGGAAATTTTTTTTTCTAATGATCATAAAGAGATTCAAACCCAGAAATAAATCCTCTTTTTTCACACTATTGTGTCTTTATGACTTTAGCAGACAGTTTGCAACTACGGAGGATACACCTATAGATCATATTCAGTCAATAGAAGGAGAAGCAGAAAATTGGAAGAAAAAAATTCTACTGAGTCTTTATGCTGTCATTGAACAGGGAAGTAACTAGCCCTGGAAACGTCCTACCTTTCACTTATGCTATATTGTATAAGCTATTACATTTTCTTTTTTGGTGATGACAATTTTGGTTGTGTCTCCTATTACTACTGTCAGTCTAAATCAACCTAACTAAAACATTATCAATTGGTAATTTTATTAGCAATTATTATTCCACTTAAAATATTAAAGTAACCTAATTTCCTCCTCAAGATGATATTGTGAGCCTGGCATGGTGGTGCATGCCTGTAATTCCAGCACTTGGGAGACTGAGGCAGGAGGATCATTGTGAGTTCAAGACCAGCCTGGGGTTCAAAGTGAGCTCGAGGCCAGCCTGAACTATATAGTGAGACCCTGTCTCAAAAAGACACACACACACACACACACACACACACACACACAAAAAGATTAGATTGTGTCCACTTGCACTTAACTGGAAAAAGCCTATGGGGTGCTGCGGATATAGCTCAGTGGTACAACACCTGCCTGGCAAACCTGAGGTCCTGAGTTTGATTCCCAGTACTTCCCCCCCACACACAGAGAACTGAAGTGGCCTATGAATTTTAATGATGTCTTTATGCTCAGCCTCTGCAGGTTACAACTGTTTACCTATAGAGGAAGATATCGAAGGTCTGCAGAGATCAGCAGATGTCACCAGGAAGCCAGGTTTTGACACTGTGAGGATCATGTGCTTGTGATCGCAGCACTCAGGAGGCTGAGGCAGGAAGATCACTATGAGTTTGAGATCAGCCTGGGCTCTGTAGTGGGTCCAAGGCTAGCCTGAACTGCACAATGAGACACTGTCTCAGAAAAATTTATTGTAAGGTAGATATAATTTATGCCTTCAAGAGACGAGGTAAGCAGTGCAACGAAGGCATTTGCTTTGATTTTAAGTGTGCTTATCTTTTTATGCACACAGAGTTACTCCTGGGGTTCAGGGAATTAGGACAATTATTGTGCTTAGTGACGTTTTTCTTAGAAATGATTTCAGAATTGAAAAATGTTTGCCTGCCCTTTTTTAGATGGTCAGTGTTCCCTCTGGGCCCTTACTAATCTTTACTTAAGAGACTTGGTAAAGAAATGTACAAGAAATAAATTCCAGTTTAAATCAAGTCTCAGCAAGGCAGGAGGGACTTTAAAGACCATTTCCTTTCCTGATATCATTGGGTTGGAAGCTATGGCCACCAGGAATGCTATAGTCCTTCTAGAAAAATAGGCTTTACATCTTTGGGTCTAAGACTTAACAAATGATTATAAATGTGTGGTACATTGAGGTCTTCATTTCTCTACTTAACTATAGCTGGCACAGAATGCCATTTTTGACTCTTTCTCTGTGAGGAATCAATACAGTCTTGGATTTAAGTCACCCAATTAGGGCTAGGTTTGTGGCTCAGTGGAAGGCTACTCTTGGAGTGAGCATGGGGCCCCAGGTTCAATCTCCAGCATCACAAACACAAACAAATGAAACCCACTTATATTCATTGAACTAAACAAGATCTTGGTGGTCAAATGAACCGTGATCTACAAATTAAGTCTTTTTCTGCGGTCACTGTTTGCAAGCCCTGTGCTGTCAACCATCTGAGGCTCAGCCAACCCGCCGTCCAGCCCAGCACAGGTGAGGTGCTGTGCTGTTCTCTTCTCTTCCCCGGCTGCGCCTCTTGTCTTTCTTGTGTTAGGTACTTGCTGCCACTGTCCTTTACATTTCCTCCTGCCTGGGTTGTCTGTATCTTCTATCTTCCCAATCCCCTAAGGGGGACCAGCTGGCCCAACCACTGCTTTAGGGAATTGCTTTAGCGGATGTTGGAAACAATAGATTGGAAACCAAGATTTTATTCATTTCCTTGCTTTTGAAGTTCGGGAACATTTTTTAATGAGTGGATCCAGATTCTCTAGGATCATATACCATGTGTGACTCTAATACAACCCATTTCCTCTGTCTCTGTCTCTCTATCTCTATGTCTGTCTGTCTCTCTCCCAGATAGGGACTCAATATGTAGTTCCTGGAACTCACTATGTAGCCCAGGCTCACTTTGAACTCATGGCAATCTTTCTGCCTCAGCCTCCCAAATACTGGGATTATAGGTGTGCCCCACCATGCCCAGCTCTTCTCTTGGTTTCGTGTTTTTTTTTTTTTGATTCCTGAATTTTTGTTACTTAATCTCTCCTTTCTCCTTCTTGGCTTATACTGTAAAAGACATTTCCTTGCTTCAGCTGATCCTTTTCACCTTTCCAAGTCTAACTTTTTTAGTCCTTCTTTTCCAGTCTGCCTTGCTCAGCAATAGTTACCTTACTGTACAATATTCCACTTCCTGTCTTTCTATCAGAGACTTGTTATTTTTCTACCTCCCTCCCCAGAGCATCTGTGTTTGTACCTGAATCAGCAGTGATTGTCTGGAACTCTCCTGTCTTAAATTTTTTAAGGAGCCACATATCAATCTTCTGCTTATAGTGCTTAATCCCCACGGTTTTCAGCTCCCCAGAGTGGCTACAAGATTCTCACTTCTCACCTTATGAAAGATACTGATAGCTCATGCAAATAGGTTTCTTTGTCACAGTTCACACTAAGTTTATGTTCTTAAAAATGTTATTGCAAGTATTACGATGAGAAATAACCTGCCTTTCTTGTAACAAATAAGTACCAAGACTACAGTCGTGGTCAACTTCCCATAGTGTTTCTCTGTTAACCTGAACTTGATAAAGCCTCTCAGCTACCATCTATTAAAAGAAAACACAAATGTCCTTGAGGAGGGAAGCAAATAGTGGAAGAAGGTTAGCCAAGAGGTAAGCCCTCTTGGAAGGGGTTGGAGAATCCTGGTGAGACATGTGAAGCCAGCAATCGAAGAGAAGTTTCCCAGAGGCTTTGAGGCAACCCTTCCCCAGTGACGAAAACCGGCAAAACTATTCATAACTACTTAGGAACAAAATGTGGTTCTGCATATAATTCTTCTTAGCTCTGGCACCCAGTGGACCAGAGACTCTGGGGACACCAACGGTCTACCTGCTGGGCACAGACCCTTGTTCTTTCCACGGGCACTTGTCAGCAGCACCAAGGATCCGGCTCTGCCCTCAGAGCTCTGAGGAACAGCAGGTGCTGATAGGCGGAGGGTGTTGGAGGGCAGCAAGACAGAATTAAAAATCTCAAGCTCTTGCATGAAAAAGACCCGATGGAAGTTTTTTTTCAGCTTTGGCCACAATCCTAAAATTTTATACAAGATTAGCAATAAAATGTTATGAGCCAATCAGCCTATAAATGACAGCAGTATGTTGCACCCTTTTATTTTATTTTTACAAAAATAAAAGAACAGGAAGGTTACATACAATTTTAAGAGTTCTTATCACAAATCTGAAATTGGAATCTGGAGCTCTTGCTGCTCCAGTTTCTGGGCTCCCCCTAGCAAGCTTGTTCACCGCTAAGGATGACATCTCGTGGGTTACAGTAGCAGTACACCATTGTGCTGAGGGTGAGTATATCCTCGAGATGCTCTGCAGGCTTCTTGAACATAGCAGAGAACGGGTTACCAGCCACAGGCCAGCACAACCCCAGTGTAGGATTCGCAGAGTAGTGACGGTGGATGTGCAGTGTTTCTCCAGTAACAGAACCCCTCCTCAATGCAATCTGGGCTCTGGGTTTGAGACGTAGACTTCAGTGAATACACTGAGACTCCAACGGATACATTGGAACAGCAATCACATTAGCTTCTGAGATCTGACATTGATATTGCATGGTGAAACAGATGGCAAAAAAAAAAAATCCATTGGAAGCACTGTAGCTATTTAATAAACATGATCTTTGACTTGAGAGTGTAGAAAAAACAACCTCTAGCCTTGGATGGTGTGCTCATGCTGAAGGGAATTAGATCCTACTTCATGGGAAGAACTTTCGAGGAGAATGGTCAGGCCAACCCTATGGAACTATTGGCATCTTCAAGTTCTTCAAGTTGCTCCAGATAGCTGAGCTGAATAGTTTGAGGATGAATTCCAGAGTTCTACAAAGATCAAAATTCTGGTCAAAGCCCAGATCAACTACCTCACACAACAGGGTGGTCTTGGGAAAATCATCTAATTTCTCTTTCTTTTGAGTTTCTTATTGTAAGATACAATTTTTTTTTTTCCCCTTTGGTACTGGGGATATGACTCATGACCTTGCACTTAACAGGCAAGTGCTTGAGCCCCTGAGCTAAATTCCCACCCCTGGATACAAATTGTAATAGTACCTCTATTTTAGAGTTATGAGAGGCTTACTTGAAAAAGATAATATTATGGTAACATGATAAATAGTAGGTATTATAAATATTAGTGGGCAATTTCAAGGATATCTCCTTGTTACTTGAGGCCAATCAGATCTCTTAGGCTCTGTTGTTTCTGCTACTCCTAGAACGAGAGCAGAGGATGAGGGTTGCATCTGGGTGCAATTCTTCCTCATGTGAACACCTGGTAAGCTCAGGGGGATGTCTGGATTCATGAATGGACTCCTCTGTTCTTGTGCCGGTCCTCACTGGGCTCTTCGGTGAACCCGTTGCCTAGCACCTGTGCTCAGGTCTGTGCAATTATTGGAGTTGACTCTCTGGACTTTGTTCTTTGCTTTACAAGACTTGGTGATCTTTTTGCCTGATTGAGGTCCCATGAGTGTGGCATACCTGTTTGAATCTCACCTACAACCTCCATCTTATTCCTGGCTTAGATTGCACACCCTCCATAACTACCAGGACTGTTGGCTCTTCATCTAGCTGCTTTCACAGCTCTCTGTGCTGAATGTGCTAAGGGGCTGGCCTCTAGCCAAGTGACGTTCAGGAAGGATGACTGAGACACATTTCTGCTGAACCACCCCACACCATCATTTTTAATATACTACACTATTTTTGATGGAGGAAATCTATCCTGTGGAGCATGAGTTTCCATCACAAGTTCCATATGGAAAAGAGGGCTGAGAATCCCTTCTGTTTTCTATTTTCTCCTCAACCTATTTAACATCAGCTTCTAGGATGCAAGCCCTAAAAGGACAAACCTTTCTTTTTCTATTCCTAGGTTCCTGGGCTCACAGGCAATAAAAACATCTGTTGAATTCAGAGGTTAAGTGTTCTATTGGCTCTGGCATTAATATGTGGAGACTGGAAAACAATATTTGAAATATATGGAGCCAGAAAATAGTCTGGAAAATTCCTCCATCCACTAGATGCCTAAAACTGTAAGAGGGGAGGATTTTGTTCTCATGACAATAATTTAAAAAGATATTTCTCTATTGCCAGTAATATATTCAAAATACATCCTATACACTTATGAATTCCCCATATATTTTCTGTCTTCCATCCTCCTTCCCTCCCTTCCTTCCATCCTTTCTTCCTTTTTTCTTTCCTTTTTAAAGTTTCATCTTTCTTTTCTTTTGCTTTTGAGACTGCATCTTGCTATGTGGCTCAGGCTAGCCTTGAACCACTGTATAGTCTAGGTTGACTTTGAATTTGCAACAACCCTCCTGCCTCAGCCTCTTGAGTGCCAGGAGTGTAGACATGTCCCACCACACCTGGCAAATTCTGCATGTATTTTCAATTAAAGGCTGTTTGATTTGCTTTATTTTTGTGATACTGGGAATTAAACCTGGGATCTTGCACATGCTAAGCAAGTGCTTTACCACTGAATAACACCTCCCAGACCTCAAAGATTCTTTGAGAATTCTATTGAAGATAAAAATTTACATGCCCTGAAATCTGAAGCTCCTATGTGAAAGAGATGCAACAGAAGTATTCCCAATTTTGATATAGCTCAGTGGCATAAGTCCCTACCTTGCAAGTGCTAGGTCATGACTTCAATCCTCAGCACAAAAAAACCAAAACAAAACGAAAAAAACCCCACAGTATCTGTCCTTTCCTCAGACCAAATAGACTCTCAAATAGAAAGCCACATGGGATATGCAATCAATATTAAACTATGTGTTGAATTAAAATATCCTTTAAAAAAAGTATCCCCAATTTTGACAATAATCCTAAGAATTCAATGACATTAGCAATAAAATGTCATAAAATCTTGAGAGACTGTTCTATGTGATCAATAAGTTAAAACATTACTGATTATTCTACAGTACAAAATAAATTATCATTTTACTACTTCTTCAGGAAATGCTAGGAATAAGGTTCAGTGGCACAGGCACCTGCCTAGCAAGTGCGAGGTCCCTGGTACAAAAAAAAAAAAAAAAAAGGAAGAAAGACAGAAAATGATATTGTGAAGTTGGTATAGTATGAAGAGCCAGGCAAAGACCATCAAAGAGCCAGGAAAAACATTTTAGGAAGATATACCATGAAATTAGTCACAAAAGTAGCATTTCTACATGTTTGTGATGTATATGGTATATGATGAGTTTAAAAAAATTGTGCTGTAAGGGAGGTTTTTTTGATCCTAAATAAATATTTAAATTTGTAATTTGTTTTCTTGAAGAAATTATACAGATTTGTAGATGCTTTATGTTCAAAAATTCTAGATCTGTTTCTGATGGGAACTACATGGCTGCAATCTAATTTGGAGTGGCCACCAATGGGTATTGGACACACCGATGGGAATAAACCCTGTGAATGAATGTTATATATCCTTTATGTTTGTCAAACAAATCAAAACAATACAAAAACCAAGAACCACTGTGTTGGACAGCAGAAACAAACAAATAACTTTACCAAAAAGGCAACTGCTAGCACCAGGGCTCAGTGTTTATTATGATTCTGTACTAACTTACATGTGTACTACACATATTTAGACACCATGTGCATGTGTTCTGATTGTCTACTGCTGTGTGAAAAATCACACCAAAACATGTCTTGAGACCATAATCCATTTCTTTACGTTTTACTACATCTCACCTTGGAGGGAAGTCAAGGTAAAGTTGAGAGAGAAGTATTTGCCAACAGACCAGGTGGAAGTGACATCACATGCTGACATCTCAATTTTGGTGAAGAACTCAAAATGAAATCGAAAGAAAGAACTCACATCCTGAACAATTATAGTTGGAGAAAGAGCCCAAGAATATGGGGGGAGGGGAGGAGGAGGGAGGAGACCGAAAGTGCTGGAAGTGAGGTGAGATTTAACCACCAAAGCATAATGATGCGGTGGCTTTAGGGCGGTGGGTGGCTTTAGTGGCGGTGAATCCAAGGGTAAGATAGGTTATGACAAGGACAGGGAGGTCTAAAGACACGAGAGGTGAAGTGCTCCTGCCTCCCACCCAGACTGTCAGTGTGTAGGAATTTTGAATTATCCTTAGGTGTAAAATGGAAACAAAGATTTGGCTATTCTCCAGCTAGAATAACATATGCTGATTGTAAATAGACCACTGTAGATGTCTTAATCTTCAAAGAGGCTAAGCTATGCAGTTCCTTCTGTGAAGTCTGGGTTTCCCACTGACTTCAAAGGCAATTGCCTGGGGCAGGTTAGTCAAGGCGAACAAGTCAGGTCTCTTCTGAGAGTCAGTCTCACTCTCTGCCCTGTTCTCAGAGGAGTCTAAAGCACATGGCAAGGCTCGCTTCCAGCTTAAAGCACATTTTCTGTCTCATTATTATTTTTTTGAAAAAGTGCTATCGAATGTGACATAGTCTCTGGAGAGTACCTCCCAGCATTCTTTTGTATCACGATCAAGATTTAAAAACCATTCTTTGTTTTACTTTTCCAAACACACTCAAGCCAGTCCAGCTGATGAATCTGGAATTTTTGTTGTTGTTGTTGCTCCCACTATTAAACTATTTTAGTGACGACAAGACACCTCTGAACCCTGTAGAAGTCAGTTGTTTAAGTAGATGAGCCCCATTGCATCCAGGAGACTATTTACTCCTGCTATCTGCAGCCATTTCCTGGAATTCCAGTACCTGTGCTTCTAGCTACTTAACGGCTGAAGAAATTGTTCTCATGATCATAGGGTTTCAGTGCTGAGCCACAAGGACAGTGTGTCATCCAGAAATACATACTTAATAACATAGGCAGCTGGGTGTGGTGGTGCACCCCTGTAATTCCAGCACTTGGGAGGCTGAGGCAGGAAGACTGAGTTCAAGACCAGCCTGGGTTACATAGTGAGTCTGAGGCGAGCCTGAGCTACATAGAAAGACCCTGTCTCAAAAAACACCAAAGCAAAAACAAAAACAAAACAAAGCAAAACAAAGCAAAAAAGAACATGGCCAATTCAAACCCTTCTAATTCTATAGAATATTATTTATTTACTCTTGATATTATTTCTTGTGCCATTAGGGTTCTGTTCAGAAAGTCCTTGCCTATGCCTGTCCTTAAGAATTTTACCTATTTTATCTTCCAGTAAATTATTTTTATTTTAATGTTTACATTTTTGATCTATTTTTATTTTATTTTAGTACATGGTGAGATACACGTATTTAGGTTCATTTTTTTGTATGCAAATAGCCACTACATGATAAACCTAAAATATAAATAAAGAGCAGAATAAAAGATAGATAATAGGAAGGAGAGAGATAAATCTTTTTCTAATGGTAAGGGGATCAAGAGATGGAAGGAAGAGAGAGGGAAAGGATGAAGAAAGAACTGAGATGTGTTATGTATATGTACTAACTCTCCATAAGGAATGCACTGCAGACGTGTACTAATACAAAATAAAAACTGAAAAAAAAGAGGGCTGGGGATTTAGCTCAGTGGCATAAGCACCTGCCTGGCAAGCCCAAGATCTTGAGTTCGATCCCCAGAACCAAACAAACAAACAAAAACTGAAAAAAAATTCATGCCCACATATAAAAGAGAACAACATGATGCAAAACCAAACCATAGAGAGAGAGAGAACATGGGCAATTTCAGCCAACAGAACTGGTTTGAAACCTCAGCTGCTAATCATGTGGCGTTGAACAAATTTCATGAACTTTTCAGTCTCAATTTTTTCATCCATAGAAACCTGATGATGTGGGTAACATCAGAGTTATTTTGTAGGTTAGGTGAAATTAGGACTAAGTATTAGAGGAGTGTGTGCCTTCTCTTCCAAGGAAAGACCTTAGACTTGAAAGATCTGCTTCATTGGAGCAACAATCATAGTGGCTATCACTTATTGGCATGTGTCAGCCGCTGGGGTTAATACTTCTCAGCAGAGGAAACTGAAGGTCAGGGAGATTATCTTTTTGAAGGCCATAAAACCAAGTAGTAAGCCTGGCATTTGAACTTCTAAGCTAATATTCTTTTCACTAAGTCACAGAGATGCTCATGTACTCCAGTTTGGGTCGCTACACCTGGGACTGAATAGGGAATGGAGGGATCATTATTTTCCTCTCGTAATTAAGAGACAGAAGTCCTTGCTCTGGAGAAAAACGGACCCTTAATATAAGTCAGCAGCAGGGCATGGTGGCACATGCTTGTAATCCTAGCACTCAGGAGACTGAGGCAGGAGGATTACCATAGTTTCAAGCCCAGCCTGGGCTACACACTGAGTTCTAAGCCAGCTTGAACTATATACTATGACCCTGTTTCAACACCTTCTTGCTCCAAAAATATTGAGCAGAAACCTGAGGTAGATACTCATTTGTCCATAGTGCTCTGCAGAGAACAACTGCTTTTCAGGATGCCCATAATTTTCAACCTGAGTCAACCAGAATTGTGCCATAGAGGCATGCAGCCATGTCCAGATCCTAAAACAAGTACAGTAATAGCCTTAAGGAATCCTCGATATTCTTGATTGGACGTCTCTTAGAGAGTATAAGCTAATGGAGCTAGATGGGGGTGGTGCATACCTGAAATCTCAGCTACTCAGGCTGCTGAGGCAGAAGGAATGCAAGATCAAAGTCCACGTAAGCAATTTATTTATTTGGGGAGGGGTTTGAGATAGGGTCTCTCCATGTATTTCAGGCTGGTGTTGAACTCACTATATAGTCCTCAGAATCATAGGGATCCTCCTGCCTCAGCCTCCTAAGTGCTGAGATAACAGATGTGTGCCACCATGCCTGGCTACGTGGGTAATTTAGCAAGACTCTATCTTAAAATAAAAAATGCAAAGGAGGTAGGGTTGTAGTTCAGTGACAGTGCACTTGCCCAGTATATATGATCCCCACACTGCAAACAACAAAAGCCACTACCACCCAAAGAGAGTAAGCGAACAATCCTGACTCACCAATTTGGATGTAAACAAAATTTGCCCACTAACCAGTAACTGCTATATGGGGACAGGGTAGATTCTCCAAGAAGGAAGGCTTAGCAAAAGGTCCTCAGGTTGCTAGGGCGTGTCCTAGCAGGGGACCTTGGGGCTGTTGCCCTTCTCTGTGTCTCGCTTGGCTTGTGATAAGGTGAGCGATTTTACTCCACTGCAGACTTCCTGCTACCAGAGGCTTTAAAGCCAAGGGTCCAGCCAGTCATGGACAGAACTTTCAAAACCATGAGGCAAAACAAACATTTTCCTTTATATATATTGGTTATCATAGGCGTTTATTAAAGAAACAGAAAGCTGACTAATACAGTAACCTAGGGCCTTTATTTTTGTCCACATTCACTCTAGCATAAACTCGGATTGTGAGCTGTTTCTGACCAAAAAAAAATCGTTTCCAATTTTTAATTTTATTTTATAGGAAAGCTCGTATGTGGCAAATCAGTGTATTGGCTATAGTCATGCAGCTTCTGGGGTTAATCATTGGCCACCGTCCCTTGAGTCAAGGAATAAAGCTCGTAGAGTCCATCAGATGACTACTGTTCAGCTGTGTCGTCAGCTCATTCTCTGGGACATGCCGGACACACAATACTGAAAGGAAGAAAGGTTTACTTTGGTTCACGCTCCGGGGTTGCAGTCTATGCTGAGCTGGCTCCAGGCAGAGACACCATGGCAGACCATGGCGCTGCAGAGCAAAACCGCTTAGTGCTTGGTAGCCGAGGAGCAGCGAGAGCAGGGGAGAACCAGAGATAAAGGGGCCCGAAGCAAGGCTGTCCTCTCGGGACCAGGTCAGCATCCACACGACCTAATCACCTTCCAGAAGCTCCAGCTCCGGACACAGGAGCTCTTGGGCGGAAGCAGGCAAGCAGTTTTGATCCAAACCATAATACTGGTGATTAAGTCAAGCTTCTTGTTTCCTGTGCTTTCCAGGTCACCAGTCCCTGAGGCCGATTCACTAGGAACCTTGCTTTGCTTTTCATCTCCTGGGCCTTAAAGCAACTTTGCCTGTGTTCAGGACTCCACCTAGTCCAAGGAAACTCACTGCTCTTCCATCAGCTCTTCTTGCACATTGTTGCATCTGCAGGAGCTAGTAGGGTGTGGCTTGCAAGTAGGGTGTGGCTGAAACGGCGCTTCCAGAAAAAACCCATCACGGAGAAAATAACCAGGTCTTTGGAAGCACATTTTGCCCTTCAGCATAGGCAGCCTTCCCATTCCCAGTGGGGACAGTTTATCCCCACCTGGTGGAGCCAGGTGCTCCAACGCAGAGCTACATGCCCATCACATCCCCCGCCACTGTTTTTTTTTTTTTTTTTTTTTTTTTTTTTTTTTTTTTTTTTTTTTAAGATAAGGCTTTGTTAAAATGCCCAGGCTGGCTTTGAACTTGCAATCAATCCTCCTGCCTCAGCTTCCCCAGTAGCTGGAATTGAAGTCGTGTGCCACCACACCTAACTCAATCTTTGCATCTTACAGAGGGGAACATGTTTTTCTGTCTTAAACCATCTTCCTGAAGTTAAAATAGGTGAGTTCCAGCCAGTTCCCACAGTTGATGCTGTGTGCTTTCCTGCTTCCATCGAAGAGTAGTGAAGAAGAATGTCTCTAACAGAAGTGGCAGTAAACGGTTTTCTTTAGGAATCACCACCCTTTTCCCGGACAGAGAAATTTTTATTTCTTTAACAAGAGTGATTCAGATATAGTAACACAGATTTGGGGACCAGGATAGGCATTATACTGAGAGAGAAAAAGCTTAGAGAGCAAAAGGAAAGAAAACAAAACAAAAGGAAAAGAAAGGACAGGAAGGGAAGAGAAGGGGAGAAAAGGGAAGCACAAGGGGCAGCGGATTAGAGTAATAAATAGAATCATATTTCTTAAAGTTGGAGGCAGAGGAAAGAAATTTATAAGGACTCTTATTATGCAACAGATGCCTGCATCTTCCAGAAGAATTCCTGCGCCCAGAGGAGAGGGTGCTCAGCTGGAGAGAGGCTGCCAGTTGGTGGGGTCCAGGGAAGCTCGTTTCATTACTGAGTGAATCAAATTCAATATAGCAAGTGGTTTACGCTTTACCTTTTCTATTTGAAATGACTCCCACCCTTTGAAGATTTGAACACTTTTGCTTTTGAACATTCTTCTTTGTTTTGTGTCTCAGCACATATTTTTAGTGAGTAAAACATCTTTGTAGAATAATCTGTGTAAAGTTTTTTCTTTTGTTTTCTTCTTCCTCTTCTTCTTCCTCTTCTCCTTTTCTCTTCTTTCTCCTTCTCCTTTTCTCCTTTCCTCCTTCTCCTTCTCTTTCTTCCTCCTCCTCCTCTTCCTCTTCCACCTCCTCCTTCTCCTTTTTAAGTACTGTGTTTTGGGGGCCAATAATAAAACAGAACCTGTTCTGACAAAGTGAGCTCTCTAAATTACCACAGAGGAAAGGCTGATTGCCCTTTGTATTCAAGCCCTAGAACTAGACTGTTAATTACCAAAAGAATATATGTAGATAGACCCCCACGTCTCCCTAATACCTTCTTTTGCTTTTAATATATCTTTTTCTATGTCTTCCCATATCCACCTTTTCACATGATTAAAACTTATTTTCCTATCTGACATTGTAAACACTTCCTCTATTTCCAAATTGTTAATGATAGTGATTTTCAATAGTCGTGACCTCATGCTTGCCAGCCAGACACTTACACTGCTGAGCTAAATCCCTGGCCTTGTACCTACATATGGAGTGTTGGTATTTAAAAATTTTTTTTTTTTTTTTTTTTGTCTTTTTGAGACAGGATTTCACTATGCAGTTCAGGCTGGCCTTGAGCTCACTGTGTAGCCCAGGCTGGTCTCAAACTCTCAACGATTCTCCTGTCTCAGCCTCCCAAGTGCTGGGATTACACCACGCCTGGTTTAAGTCTTTGATTCATCAAAGATATGATGTGTTTTGGTTTTTTAAAAAAGTAGTTAGTTTAGTTTTACATTTTTAAAATGAAACAATGTCCAGTTTTTTTTTTTTTTTCTATTTTTTCAAGACAGTGTTTTGCTATATAGTCCAGGGTGGCCTCAAATTCACAATGATTCTCCTGCTTCAGCTTCCCAAGTGCTGGGATTATAGACATGTGCTAACAAACCTGGCCTCAGATTATTTTTGGAAATAATTCCAAACTTAGAGAAAAGTTTCAAGAATAAGAATAATCAGTACAATCTCTATCCAGGTATTACTAACATTCTGTCTTATTTGTTTTGTCACTTGCTTTCTCTCTTTGTGCTAACTTCTCTTTTTTTCTCTATATACATAATGCTTTTCTGAAACACTTGAAAGCAAGGTATGTACATCACAGAACTTTATTCCAATTGTCCCCGGTTTGGTCAATGGGATCCCTTTCAAGTAACTTCTGTGTCTTGGTCATATGCCCAATGACATATTTGGAAACCTCCTTAAATTCTGCTACAGATATAATGCACGCACTTCTGCTCACATTCATCCAGTTCTGAAGTCAGCCGTTTCTCTAAGGATTCTTGCCTCCTTTAGGAAATGGACTTAGAGACCAAGACCGAGCACTGTATATAATCATTGCTGCTTTGGGTATTTTTACTAATAGACCTATTTTGTGGACAGAGTTGAAACACATATGCACACACACACACATATATATATATATATGTGCATATATATTTAGATGGATATCTATACTTTTTATTTCTTTTTTATTTGATATTTATACTTTTGTACACTCGGACATATATTGTCTTAGAAATTTTGACTGTATATTAATACCTCTAATTTAATATATCTCGAGGGGCTCTTGCTTTTTGCTTTTCCATTATTTGTATGTTCCTTCTTCCTCATTGAGAACCCTGGCTTTCAGTAATATCAAGACATTCACTCACTAGCTCAATCCTATAATATATCTCAAATAAGTGCAGAATTGCTTTGCCCATATTATTAGAAAAACAAGACAGCTATGGAGGCCTGGGGAGTGTGGAGTTCAGTGGTAGATACACGCTTAGCATGTGTGAGGCCTTGGGTTCACTTCCCAGCAACCTCCTACCACAAGGAGGGCCCACATTTTTCTCTCTCTCTTTTTCTTTCTTTCTTTCTTTCTTTCTTTCTTTCTTTCTTTCTTTCTTTCTTTTTTTCTTTCTTTTCCTTCCTTCCTTCCTTCCTTCCTTCCTTCCTTCCTTCCTTCCTTCCTTCCTTTCCCTCTCTCTCCTTCCCCTCTCTTTTCTTTCTTTCTTTCTTTCTTTCTTTCTTTCTTTCTTTCTTTCTTTCTTTCTTTCTTGTTTTCCCTCGACTCAAAATAACATTGAGAAATAGTTATGGTCCAATATTATATATGTAAATTACTTGGATTAATTAATTGTCTTTTTCCTTCTTCAGAATAGTTATGTTATTAATTTTATTTGTATTATTTTACTTATTATTATTATTAGTATTGGCTTTTTGGGGGGGTCAAGGTCTCACTATGTAGTTTAGGCTAGCCTGGAACTCACTTTATAACCCAGGCTGGCTTTGAATTTGTGGTAATTCTTATGCCTCAGCCTCTTCAGTGCTGGAATTACAGTCATGTGCCATCATGTACAGCTGGTTATGTTTTTAATTTTAAATACTGGTGAGATCATTTTCATAATTTGTTCTCAGTTTTAGTTTCTCATTCCCATCCTTATTTATTTGCTTATTTATTTTTGATTACATTGAACATGTTTCCAAGTCAATGCTACATGAAAATATACAGAGAAATGCCACTGCATCCTGTATTTCTTTTATCCTAACTCGCTTTATTGCTTTTTTTTTTTATTGTCTTTTTGTCTTTTTGAGACAGGGTTTCAATGCATAGTTTAGGTTGGCCTTGAACTCAGTTTGTAGCCCAGGCTGACCTTGAATTTGCAATAATCCTCATGCTTCAGCCTCCCAAGTGCTGGGATTACAGGTGTGTGCCACCATGCCTGACCAGCCCCTTTAATTTTTGAGACAAAATAATCACTAACTTGCTTAGGTTACCCTCAAAATTGTGATCCTCCTGCTTCAGCTTTCCAAGTAGTTAAGATTGTAGGTGTCAAAAAATTAAAAACATCATACCACAGCAATATATGCATACTCATGTTTACAGCAGCATAGTTTGTAATAGCAAGTCTTGGAAACAACCCAAGAGCCCATCAACTGGTAAATGGATAAAGGAGATTTTTTTTTAAGGTTGCAGGTGTACACTACCAAATCTGGTACAAGTGTGTGTGTGTGCGCTATTACTAGAGTTGTATCTTTGGGGGTAAATGCTTAGAAGTGAGACTGATGGGTTGAGGTAAAAGCAAATTCCTATCTATAGCAAGTTCCTATGGAAATAGATTATACGAAATTTATATTGCAAATTTCTTTTTGTAGGGGTTCTATCAATTTGCTTTCCCACCCAGCACCATATGAGAGTAACTTTTTCCTGCATTGTGGCCAACTCTGTTATCTCGCACTTTTGAATTTTTGCCAAACCAATGGATGGGAAATGGTTTTAATCTTCATTTATCTTACTATGAGTGAAACTGAACTTTTAAAAAATGTGTTTAAGGTCCATTTTTAGAACTGTTTGTACTGCATATGGATATCCTTTAACATGTTTTCCCCTATGGATTTGAAGAATTTTAATGTTGCTTATTTAGCATTTACATTAGTTGTAGATAGAACCCCCAAATCCCTGCTGTATTCTGCTCTCCTGACATTTATAGTCTGGCAGCTGACCACAATGGGACTTTGCTCTGTATCTGGATTTCCCCAGGGCTCACATCATTTTCTGTTTGTGTAAGTTGACACATATAATAGCCCTGATATCTAAGGATTGTTGTAAGCACTAAGTGACATAACATACCTAAAGCACCTTGAACGCTACCTTGTACACGGACAGTTAGACATTCCACAGATATTAGCTGCTTACAGTCAAGAAAACGTTCTTCAACCCCTTATTTCTTTTGATGTCACAAGAAAGCTGCTAGCTGGAAAACATGATGATGTGGAAATTTAGAAGCATTAAACAAATCCATAGTAGGATCAGAACTCATTCCTTTGTTTATTCATTTGTTCACTCCACAGGTGTTTATGGAGGCTCTGCTATGTACCAGGTGTTGGTCTAGGTGTTGGACAAAGAGTGTGAGCAAGACTGACTTTTAAGCTGCGGAAGCTGCTCTCTTGCAGTAGGGGGTGGACAGAGGTGGGTGGGGAGAGGCACCCGTGACACCTGGGGTGCGGAGACAAAAACCAAGCAAATCCATTTTGTCTGTCTGGCTCATTACTTGACTGAAGCACACAGAAGAGAGTCAAGATTCATTTGCTAAGTGAAAGAATGAAGGCATGGATGACTGAGTGGTGAAAATGTTCAATATGTGGTAGAAGCCAGATCAGAAAAGGCTTTTTTCGACTACCCTGGGCATCATCCTGAGCACAGAAACTGCACAATCTGATTTGCTTCTATGAAAACTTGAATTGGAAGCATCTCTGAGGGCCCACAGAAGGGTGAATCTTCTGCACAGCAAGTCTAGTGGTAGATGATAAAGTCCTCCATCAAGGGGGAGCCTGGTGGGGTAAAGGAGAAGAGGTGACCTGGGAGCGATTCAGAAGTCAGAGTCCACTTCACTCGGGCTTCAACGGTCAAAGAGAGAGGTGAAGAAAGAGAAGTCTGGAAGAGAGCATGTTTCACTGTGACAAGAAACTAGAGATGGTTGAAGGGGGAGAAAGATTTTTAAAACCAGATTTGAGGTGACTGCTGGGCCACGCTGATTTGATCGCTTGTGCATTTGGTTTCTCTGTTTTCGTTGCAGGAGCGGTGGATCCGTCTCAGGCACTATAGCAGCAGTTTACAAGATTAGCAGTAACAAATAGTACAGCATGTACTAATAGTACGCAGTGTCGCCTTGACTCTCCCAAGTGTCTCATGGAGAGACCTTTGAAGGCGAAACTGCTCATCTTATGTCCCAGCTGACATCTTGCACAAAGCACACTGTGGAACATGTTAAATAGATGTTGCACAGGGAAGCTACGAAAGGAACTCCTTTGTCAAACAAGGAGCTGAAGGCCAAGGCCATAGCATGCACAGTTTAACAGAGAGGGGAAGGTCTCCTAAGCACATGGAGAGCGGAACTGAATGCATACAAGCTGTAGGATGGTGGTGGGAAAAGCATAGCACGCGGGACCTGTGCAGGGTAAAATAAAAGAGCAGAAGAAGCAGGGCTCCAGCTCCAATGTGCAAGGCGGGAAGGGGAACAGGTCCAGAGGAGGAGGAGGTAGAGATATGAAGGCCATAGAGAAAAGCGTGCTAATGCTGCCTCACATCCAGAGTGCGAATTAACACTATGGATGTAAAGAGAATTGTAACTGAATTGGGAAGGAGGGACTCAGCTCTCTGGAGAAACTTAGGTGTATACAAACCAGCTCAGGTCAAGGGGGTGTGGTATCTGAGCAGACACGGTGGCTGCACACCCTCTTACTCGTTTCCTCCACAAGCGTGAGGCCCGGGAAACCAACAGCTGGCAGTGGGCAGCTGGCGGGCAGGGGAGAGGCGGGACGAAGGAGCGGGTGGGCGGGGCGAGGGAGGGGCAGGCGGCGGAGGCGTCCTGAGGGCGGCGCTAGGACCCGCCGCCTGTCCAGCCGGCTCCCGGGAGGTTGATAAAGCGGCGGCGGCGTTTGACGTCAGTGGGGTGTTAATTTTAAATCGGTACAAGATGGCGGAGGGGGACGAGGCAGCGCGAAGGCAGCAGCCGCACCAGGGGCTGAGGCACCGGCCGCGGAACAGCGACTCCAGCGCCGAGGTTAACCACGTCTCGTCCACGACCTCCCTAGGTACGGACCGGAGGGGCAGAGGCCTCAGGGCCCGGGTGGGAGAGGCCGCGGCCGCTCGGGCTCGCGGGCACCGGGCGCGAGTGGCGGGGTCCGAGTCCTCGGTGGCTCCGCTGTCCTCCCGCCCCGCGCCCGCCCGCCTGCCGGGCCTAGCCTCGGCCGCGCCCTAGCCCTACCGCGCGCGGCCTGAGAGGGCGGCCGGCGGCCCCGCGGCTGTCGGGTTGCGGGCGGCGCGCGTCTGCTCGGGCCCGGCCCCCTGCCCGCGCGCCCGCCGCCGAGTTCGCCCCGGCCAGAGGGGGCGGCCGTGAGCCGGGGCGCAGGAGGTCTGCGGCGGCGGCGGTGCGGCGCCGCACGATCCGGGCGAGCTCTGGCGCGGCAGGACAATCGGCCACCCGGCAGGCACTGGCTGCCCTGGCTTTCTCGCGGGGACGGGGAAGGAGGAGCAGCCGGGGCGGGATGGGCTCCGCGGAGGAGGTGGCCGCGCGGACGGCGGGCACCTTGCTGCCAGGTCGGAAAGCGCTCAGGACGACACCCTTGCAGGAGCTAGCCGCAGTCCGCAGGCCGGGGTTGTGTCCTGGGCTCGCGTCCTGGGGCTCTTCGGCCTCGGAACCCTTTCGCGCGAGTTGCGCGTGGCTGGGGTTGCAAGTATGGGTTTAGGTGTCAAACTGGGGTTATGAGCCCGGGGGTTACTTGTCAGTCGGCTCAGACCGACAGTGTCTGGTGTGAAGTCACCTGATCTTTGCTCCTCCGTTTTGCTGAATGTGAGCTCCTACTGTACGTGTACGGGCACTCCTGCCCCCTCGAAGACGCAGTTGCGTTGGCACCACAGTGTTGTGTTTCACTCACTCATCGCACCCCTATTTTTAGGAGTTTAGCATTTGATCTTTAACTGTGGTGTGAATTGAACGCATGAAATCTTGATTGAGAATTTTGATGGTACTTACTGACAGAGTTTAGCAAAGGCTTATAAATAGTAAAAGCCTATAGTCATGTATGTATGCGTGGTCAAGATGGGTATATTAAGTATACCAAATATGAGCTTGTGTTTTAGATATCTCTTTTCACAATCCGATAAAGGTTTTACTGGATGAAATTTAAAACACTTCGATTAAATATTAACCACAAGGGTTCACTTTAATGAAAAAGTTTATTTAGAATACATTTCATCATTCGCGGTAGGTCTTGGACATATGTCAGAGATGATGACAAACTAAAATTTTCCTAGGGGAAAAAGAAAAGGAAATAAGGCCTGTTTTATTATTGTCTGCCAACCATAGCACTTGACAGAACTATTTACTGTGCTAGCACTCTGTAGAAAAAATACTACCAGAAAAAGAGAGGCTTTTCCTTAGAGGTCAGCCAGCTGGTTAGATTTCTCAAGTTCCTTTGAATGCCTATGGATTACTTAGTTCTTGGAGGTCAGGGTTGGGGTGGCTGTGTGTGTAAGTTTATCATTTCAGATGTAATTTTAAAAATGTTTTATGTACTTGCCTCATTAGGAGAGGTATACATTTTGACTCGGTCATGATTATGAACTTCGTTGGTGTGCTCTAGTATAGATATTGAGAAGTGATGAGATTTTTGAGACTGTTAAAATAATAGGGCTCACCATTCGTTAAATGTAGATTTTGTCTTTTTTTTTTTTTTAAATGGAAGGCACGTGGAAATTCTTCACTTGATGACTGCTCCTTTCGAATGATTGCCCTAAAACATCTCCTGTACTTGTCATTTTGCTCCGAGTCACCCATTTCAGCATTAAGAAACCAAATAAGCTTGTTAGAGTTTGTGTTGAAGGTAAGAGCAAATAGGCAGTGAATTAGAGACTCATCTATTTTTGATTGTATAGTCTTTGTCTTTGCTGTTTGGAGAACTTGAGCTGAGCTGCAGTGACTCTTGTGTCACTTAGTAAAGAAAGACCTGCAAGATGTGGTGCGGCTCTTTAAAAGAGGAGTACTCTTAAAGAATGTAGGATCTTTCTTTTTGTCTTTTTGAGAGAGGGTCTCACTGTGCAATTCAAGCTGGCCTTGAGCTCACTTTGTAGCCCAGACTGTTCTCGAACTTGCACCGATCCTTCTGCCTCAACCTCCTGAATGCTGGGATTACAGGTGTGCACCACCATACCAGGTGGAATGTAGGATCTTTAGAAAGTTAAGAAAAAAATACACAATTTTCATCTTGTATATATTTTTTTCTTTTTTTGGTATCAGGGATCGAACTCACAACCTCATGCTTGCCAGGCAGGCACTTACATCGCTGAGCTAAATCCCCACCTCCCCTTGGCTATGTATATTGTTAGGATTCTGTAGATGTGGTTATAACACTATTGGGTAAATTGTTTTGAAAATCTGTGAAATTCTTTTGGGGAGAAAGCTACCTTATAGAAATGCTTTTTTTTTTTTTTTTTTTTTAAATAAACCATAAGTGAAAATTCTACCTTTATGTGATGTGTACTTAGATGTACATATCTTAGGATTCCTCTGAGTGTGGCTGTATTTTATAAACTTAGGATGAAGTGTTTGGATAGTCACTAATAAGTTGTTAGAACTTTTCCAAAATTGTGCTTTTCCATAATTGATATTAGGCAGCTACTAAGTACAGTATTTGGAAGGCAAATTATCAGCTAGTATAATGATACTGGAGTTCAAGATATCTTTTTAAAACTGTGGAACTTAGTAGCAAGATGTCTGTAAAAATTGTTTATGCTCACTTGGAAGACCTGTTTGACACACAGTTGTAAGCAAAGCTGCTTGGCAGGCTGTCAAAATTAAAAGTCACAAATGTAAGGGGTAAAAGTAGAAGTTACTTTTTTTTTTTTAAATAGCGATTTACAGCTTTGCAAGAAGGATTTTCTGTGGGGTGGATGCAAAGAAACAACTTTCTTCTTTTTCCTCTTTGTCTTTATCTTTTTTAAGTGGGGGTGGTATTCTGATTTTGTAGCCATTGTGAGATTTTGAAGTCTAGATGTATTACTACTTTCTAGAAAAATTGGGCTTTTATTTTTAACCTTAAGGAATGAAGATGAAAACAGAATAACTGAACTGGAGCCCACAATGAATTCAAATAGGTTTCTTGCCATCCTTTATTCTCCCTTGCCACCCAGGGTATAGAACAGCTGAGAATTTTCTCTATAGCTTTACAAGTGTTTGGCCAGAAGAAAACACCAGCTTGAAAACACAATGGCAATAGGGTGATATTTGGTACTTTATAAAGCACTTTAAATGTCTTGCCTTGATTTTTTTTATGTTTCCTAAAAGCCTTCCTGTTATTCCCATTGGAGAGAATAACTGATTTCTCCAGTCACAGAAATTACTGAGGCTACTTAGTATTCTCTCATTAGACTTGTAGAAGGGCAGGGGCCCTTGTTCATTGGATGCTATCAAGTAATTAGAGATGACAGGGGTAAGACTTTGTTGAATAACTTTGAAATCATCCTAATGAGGAAGGGAAAAGATAAGGCAGTGTAGAAAGGAAAGAAAAGAAAATCAGTAAGTAGACTGAGAAACTTTAGTAGGTAAAAAGGTGGATGTTATAGAAAGTAGAGTAATGAAGTAGAACAGATCTGCTGGTTACGGACATTGAGAAATGTGAAGTTCAGAAACAGAAAGCCAAAATAACTTACAAATTATTCTTCAAGTTGTTAGTAAATAGACTTCTATGTGCTTGTTGTATGCATATGTTGTGAGTAGAATTTTGTAAAAATGTGTAGCCACCTTCCCTGCTCTGAGACAACTGGCTATATAGTAATTGGTTTTATGGGCAGATGATAGCTACCAGAAGCAGCATAAGTTATGAGAGACTAATTTATGCATCATTTATTGTCCTAAGAAGATAATATGCATTTTTGGCTGATTTGGATTTGGTCTTCTGGCCAGCAGAAGTAGAACCCTTGGAATTCCTTTACTAGTGTACTAGTTTAATAACAATTACTCAAACCATATACATTTCTGTGATGGACACCAAAATAACCATTTAATAATTAGCTAGATATCTTGCTAACCAGTAACTCAAAGTTAGCTAGAGAAATAAGTAATGGGTGAAAAATGTATAACTAGGCTTTGTAGTGCATTTCATCTTTTACTACAAATTGCCCAGTTGTGGTAGAGAAGGAAGCTAGTGCAGTGGAAGAGGTCATAAGCTCAGTGACTTTGCTTAAGCTCTGAGCTTTGAAATCCTCATATACTATAATGATAATCTCATAACAAAGGTTATGTGTGAGAAAGCAGATGATAGGGTTCAAGTGTTCGTAACAGTTTGTAAAGCGATGTATTAAGACAGTTACATATGTAAGAATGTGCCAGTTTGACTACTTGTACTATTACATATTTGCATCACAGAAAAAATTATGATTTTTTTCATTCCTGGAATGTGAACAGAGGTTTATTTTGGGCAAGAATGGATATATTTAGTTTCTGTGAAGGTAGATTTGTCTATAAAATGCTGACAGCATGCTTACCATATCGTTATTGTGAGTTTTTGTTTTTTGGAGACAGGGTAGTTGAGATTGGCCTTGAATTCACTATGTAGTCCTAGGCTGATCTGGAACTCCAGTGATCCTGCCTCTGCCTCCTAAATGCTGGAGTAATAACAGGCGTGCACCACCATCCTCAGCCACTTGTTGTATTGAATATGACAAAAATGTTTAACGCAGTGCCAAATATTCTCTTGAAGGTAGTTATTACTATAATATTTGGCTATTTAAGATAAGGCTTTTTTGTTTCTGGCTTGTGTTTCCTGCCCTCCAAAAGTACTGGGGATCTAAATCAGGGCCCCCTGCATACTTAGGCAAGTGCTTGATCTCTGATCAACACCCTTCTTTTTTTTTGTATTAGGAATCGAACTCACCACCTCCCACTTGCCAGGCAGGCATTGTGCCCAACACTCTTATTCTTTTAAGATGAGACTGAGCTAAAAATTGTTTAAAATAGATGACTTGGAAAACCTTTGTTCAGTTTTCAAATAAAAAATGTATTCATGATTCTTAGTTTTTATTTCTATAAAAGTATATTTTATAGAATCACTTAATCGTAGTGAAGTCACTTGTTTTCTGGAGTTAAGTTACAAGAGTCACTGCGAGTTAATGTCTTAGTTTAAGGTCATGGCAATTTCTAAGTATTGACTTTTCAAATAGTAAATCTGCACAATTTGACTTGAGTCTGTTAAGCACAGGAATACCTAAAAAATGATGGGCTTGGAATTCTACTAATAGTGACTCCCATTAACTCCCCCACCCAGTATTTAATCCTTTATAACAGTCATAGTGATTTGCATTCTTAACATTTTAACTGAAGACTTTGTAGAATGGAGACTTAAATATTAACACTAGTATTGTAATGTTTGTAACTTTTTTCCTTGATAATGTTTAATATCTACCAAGCTTACAGGTCTAATTTTTTTTTTAAATTTTATTTATTTATTTATTTTGAGACAGTGTTTCACTATGCTGTTAAGGCTAGAGTTGAATTCACTTTAGTTTTTTTCATTATCAGGAATCAAACTCAGGACCTTGTTTGCCAGGCAGGTGCCTTGCTGCTAAACTATACTCCTGGCCTTTTGAACTCACTTTGTAGCCCAGGCTAGGCTCAACTCGAGATCCTTTAGCTTTAGCCTCCCAAGTGCTGCGATTGCCGGCATATGCTACCATGCCCAACCCTACAAATCTTTTTTCCTTTCAAAGAAAACAGCCTTGTTCTTATAGTTTTTGGAAGACTTAACTTGAGAGTTCCCTGTTTTCAAGTCTTTTTAAATTTTTGAATACATATGATAACAAGAATTGACTGTGTGGTTTTTGTATAAAGTCGAGGTTTTTTTTTTATCTTTTATCGGTACCGGGGATCGAACTCACGACCACGCTCTTGCAAGGCAGGCGCTCATGCCGCTGAGCTAAATCCCCAGCCCTGAAGTCGAAGTTTTTTACTGCAAGAAAGTGATAGAGTGCTTGGTTAATCTTTCTTAAAAAATAGCCAGGCATGGAGGTGAATGCCTGTAATCCCAGCTTTTGGGAAGTTGACACAGGAGATCTCTGGGAGTTCAAGGTCTGCCTGGGTCCCTACTGAGTTTACTGCCGACTCTTAACTACATAGCAAGATTCTTTTTCAAAAAGCAAAACCACTGAGGCAGGAAGATCATTGCAAGTTCAAGACCAGCCTGGAGTTCATGGCTAGCCTGAACTGCGTAGGGAGACCCTGACTCAAAAAAAACAAAACAAAACAAAACAAAACACCCAAACCAAACCAAAAAATAGCTAAATTTTTGAAGTTGGTTAGAAGTTCTTGCAAAGGTTGAACCATAAAGCCAATGCTAGTTATCTTTTAACAAATGAATATTAAGACGGAAATTTCGCTATTTTTAAGTTACTGCTAAACTTGTTGAGCAGGGCTTTTAAGCTAAAACATGTAATATTACATTTCGTGTTTTGTCCTGAAAGTTTTTAACTTTTTTGTAAAAACAATAAATCTTGGAAGATAGTTTGTAAAATATAAATAAAAAAGAAAATAAACCATCTGGTGGGATAACCACTGCTAGCATTGTATAAAAATGTTGAATGTATCTTCTTTTGTATGGATAATTTAATTTTTTCCTAAATTGATTTTTTTTGGTTTTTTGAGACAGAGGCTTGCCTTGAACTCACTATGTAGCTGAAGCTGGCCTCAAACTCAAGGCAATCCTCCTGCCTCAGCTTCTCAAGTGCTGGGGTAATAGCTGCCTTGTCCTCATCATAATTGTATTATAATTGTATTATATTGTATTATATTGTGCTTTATGTGATTAAATGCACTCTACAGTAATGAGTGTTTTTAAAATGGCAGTGTAGTGCCACTTAACTACTTTTCTTTTGGATATGGGGTTATTTCTTGTGAATAATGTCAGCTAAACATCTGTGTAGGAAAATCTTGGCTTGGAGGATAGCTTGTGAGAAGTAGATTATTGGGTCAAATGGGAAGCTCTCTACATTTTTAATAAGATTGAAGTTATGCATCACCAGATCCTTTTGTAAAGGTCATGCCTGTTCTCCATTAAGATTAGGCTTGCATTTGTTTACAAATATAGTAGGTTTTGTTGATTAAAAACATGCCAAGACATAAATAGAAATAAACACATAACAGTTTTAATTTGTATTTCTTTGACTGTAGTTGATGTTGGAAATATTAATATGGTAATTGAAAATGTGAATTCTTTTTTTTTTTTTTTTTTTGGTACTGAGGATCAAACTCAAAACCCTGTGCTTGCCAGGCAGGCACTTATGCTACTCAGCTAAATCCCTGGTCCCCAAAATGTGAAATTTTTTTCCCAAATGACCCTTTTTTGAGTCTCTCAGGCTCTCTTATTTTGTAAAAGCCTTTTTTATGCAAGAAATTATTCATACATGGTTTTTAATTTCACACGTTTTGGGTAAGAATAATGCACATTTAAAAATGTAAGAGATGGGTGTGGTGCCACACTGTTGTAATCCCAGCACTCAGGCTGAGGCAAGAGGATTGACATAAGTTCAAGGTTAGCCTAAACTATGCAGCAAAATCCTATCTCAAAAAACCTATCCCCAAGAAACTTAAAAATTTTTCTTTCTGATTTTTTCTTAAAATTGACAACTTTTGAACTTATTAACCTAGTGCTAGTCTTTTCTTAGTCTTTTGTTGTGCTGTAGGAATACTTTACTTTTCTAATTTCTTCATGAAATATTGTCTGTTTTTATTGCCAGAGTATGAGCATGAGTTTTGATTCTTGTAAAGAAAAGCAGGTTTAGAAGCTAGCTTTAACTGTTTGTATCAATCAGATTTATAGTTTTAACTAAGAACAGCAAAAAACTTCTGGGCATTTAAGATTAAAAGATAATTTGTTTGTTTGTTTGTTGTTTTGGTACTGGGGATCAAACTCATGACCAGGCAGGTGCTTGTGCCACTGAGCTAAACCTCCAGCCCTGAAAGATAATGTTTTAACAGCATGTGAGATGTACTGAATGTGCATTTCTTTGGGTAAGGGAGAACATGACAGAATTGGAATTAGTTTTTTTTTTTGGAAGTGAAGGGGACAAGCAGATAGAGAATTAATACTTAGAACTAATTTTTTTCCTTTAGTGTTATCATTTGGCATGTTGTGTAACTGCCTTGAAAACAAGGCTTTTTGGTTGCTTGTAGTAAATACTTACATAGAAAAGTGTTGGGAAATCACTATTCATGAAAGCTTGGAATAGTGATTTCATTAGTTTAGTACATGGTGAGAGACATGGGTCTACATTCAAATTCTGGGTATGAATAGTCAGTTTTTCTAATACCATGTATTAAATAGGCCATCTTTCCTCCCGTGAACTGTGTGTTTTTTGACCCCTTTGTTGTGGATCAGATACAATAGACCAATGTGGCTGTTGTTTGTTTGTTTGTTTCTTTTTTTTGTTTGTTTGTTTCTGTCTTATCTGGGGTTGTTTTTTGCATCCTCTTCTATTCTATTGACCCTCATATGTAGTGCTAGTACCATGCTGTTCTTATTACTGTAGCTTTGTAATGTAGCTTCAAGTCTAGGATTGTGATGCTTCCCACTTTGCTCCACTTATACAGGATTGCTTTTGCTATTTTGGGTCTCTTCTGGTTCTGTGTGAATTTTGGGGTTGTTTTCTCCAGTTTTAGGATTGTTTTGTGAAGAATACTCTTAGTATTTTGACTGAATTGCATTAAATCCGTACATGAGTTTTGAAGGTCTGATCATTTTGACTGTATTGGTTTTGCCTTTTCAGTAACAGGGTATCTTTCCATTTTCTAATGTCCTCTTCAGTTTGTTTTTTCAGACTAGTACTATAGTCTTTGTTGTAGAGGTCTTTTCACTTAGTTATTTTAATTCCTAAGTGTTTACTTTTGGTGCTATTGTGAATGGTATTTTTTTAACTTTTTTTTTCTTGGCTAACTGCTCTTGCTCGTATTTTGAGTACTATGTTGAGTGGTAATAGTAGACATCCTGTCTTGTTCCTGATTTTAGTGGGAAAGCTTTCAGTTTTTCCCCATGTAATAAGATGTTGGCAGTAGATCTGTCATAAGTGTCTTTTATCAGTGTCTTAGTTACTTTCTCATTGCTGAGACAAAGTATCTGACACCTACTAGTTTTAGCTTGCAGTATACAGTTGTTTCATTCCATAGCGCTTGGCTTCAAAGTGGGGTGGCATGGCAGAGAGGCATGCATGGCAGGCAGGAAGCAGCAGTGAGCCTTCCTTTTCCTTTTATCCCATCCAAGCTACAAACCTATTGGTTGGTGGCACTCACACTTAGGTGTCTTTTGCCTTCAGTAAATCAATCCATTCAGCCACACAAAGAACTGTGCTGATCTATTCAGCAGAATAATCCAGACACTGCACACCCATGACCCAGTCACCCCTAAAAGCCCCACCTGGAAGGTCATGAAGCTTTGGGGGATATTTTATGGTTTAGAGTATAAGCCATAACGATCAGTTTGAGATAAGATTCTTCTATATCTATTTTATTCAGTATTTTTTTGTCATGAAAGGATGTTGAAGTTTTTCAAAGGCTCTTTCTGGCGATGATATGATTTTTTTTTTGTCCTTTATGTGATAGTAATATGTTTATTGATTTGTGTACGTTGAACCAAACTTATGTCCTTGGGATGAAGTTGCTTGGCATCATGATATGTGATCTTTTTGATGATTCATTTTATATATATATATATATATATATATATATATATATATATATATATATATATGCATACATACAAACATACATTTTTGGTACCAGGGACTGAACTCACTGCCTTGTGTTTGCAAGGCTGGTGCTTATGCTGCTGAGCTAAATCCCTGGCCCTGATTCATTATTTTTTGTCTGGGGGTCCTTGTCTGGTTTTGGAATCAGGTAATCAGTTTCTAGGAGAGACTTTGGGAGTATTTCTTCCCTTTCAATTTCATTAAGCAGTTTTAGGAGTACTGGTGTTAGATCTTCCCTAAAGATTTTTTTTTTTTAGAATTCAGCAAATCCAACTGAACCTTTGCTTACTTGGTAGACTTTTCGTAGTTGGTAGGTACTGCTTCAGTTTCATTGATTATTTGGGACTTTTAAATCTTAGTTTACTGTTGGTATTTCACACTTATCTAAAAATCTGTTCTCTTTTTTGAGTTGATCAATTTATTGGCACAAAGGTTTGTGAAGTAGTTAATAATCTGTTTTTGAGCTGGGTACCTTTGGGACGCTGAGGTAGGATTGCCATGAGTCAGAGGCCAGCCTGAACCTACCTAGTTAAACCTTGTCTTGACATCCCCCACCAAAAAAATATGTTTTAAAATTTTGATACTGTTTTTTGGGATTTTGCCTTTTTCATCTCTAGTTGAATTGATTTGAGCCTTTTGTCTCTCTCTCTCTCTCTTTTGGTTTGATAGCTTAAGTGTGTAGTTTGTTTCTTTGTTCAAAGAACCAACTCCGATTCATTGACTCTTTGTATTTTCTTTTTTGGCCTTATTTTCATTCTTCTCTGATCATTATAGTTTTCTTCCTTGTACTAGCTTTGGGCCTTGGATTGTTCTTGTTTTTCTAGGACAGCGAAGGTGAACCAAATGATACAGCCTGCTGCTTGCATGTGTGTAATAGGTTTGCCTTCACTGTTCTAGGACATTGCGGTGTACTGTTTGGTTGTTTGGGCTTGTTCTGTTTTTCTGATATGGGCATTCACAACTACAACCTTCCCTCTGAGGACTGCTTTCATTGTGTACTATAAGTTCTGGAATTTTGTACTGGCATTATTTAGTTCTAGAAACTCTTTCCTCTGCAGTTCATTGTTGATTTAAGCATATTGTTTAGTTTCCATACTTTTGCATATTTAGCACAGAATTGATTTAAGTGATTGGATAATTTCTGAAAAAACTGAGCAGCCCAAAATGTGATTTAAAAACTGTGTCGATGTAGAAGGCATGGTAGTGTGCATGCCTGTAAATCCTAGCATTAGGGACAGGCTGAGGCTAACCTGAGTTATAGTGCATTCTAGGCCATCCTGGGCTACATAGTGGTACCCTGTCTCAAAAACCAAACCAAACCAAACCAAACCAAACCAAACCAAACCAAACCAACAAAACAAAAGAACAAAGAAAAGAGTATATAGTGTGAAACTCTTAACTTTGTTATTATTTTTTTCCCCCCAAATTATCACATTTAGTTGGAAGGATGTTTGTTTTTGGCATCATGCCCTTTTTACAAATGCTCTTGTAGTAGAAATTTTGCCTGTATTGAGACAAGTCTGTAATTCGAATGCTTTTCTTTTTTTTTTTTTTTTAAACTGCTGTTATAATAGTCATCTTGGGCAGAGAGATACAGCAGAAATAGATTTTAGTATCTTGTATCCATGGTTTTGACAAATACCTGTTTGATATTTGTCTTGATAACCCCATTCTAAGTCTAAGTTGATTCTCTGTGTGTATATAATCCATTAGTAACTGGTTACCTAAAATTTGTAATTCCTTTATGGATTTTATATCTTTGCCTTCCACAAAGTTAATTTTTGAGCCAAAAAAGGAGTGATTAAACTGCCTGATTTAAAGAAATCTGATTTTGGTGGGTTCCTGATCCCTGTGCTGCAAAACCTTAGTCACTGTGCCAAAAACACTTTTGGAAATGGAAATGGAGTACCTTGTCACATAATAATGGGTTATATGAAAAAAAGAACATCTTTATCTTATATCGATCTGTTTTTAGACTCTTACTGCACTTCTTACTCATCACTTTTAAGTTTCTGTAGTTTTGATCTTGTTACTCTTCTGTTCCAGAATTCCCAGTGACTGTCCTCAGGAATAATGCTTTACATTCTTTGCCTACATTTTTAAGGTTAGTCTTAATCTAACCTCCAGGGCCAGAGAGATACAGGCATCTTCAGGATGTTTTCATTGATAATCATAGTTTAAATAATTTAATATGGTGCTATTTTGTTTTCCCAAGTAGCATTTCCTTTACATGGTTGTTATGCCTTGAGAATAAACGTATTATTAGCAAATTGTTCTCTAGGATCTAGCATGGTGCTCTGTTCTCTAGCTATTAATTTGAAGTAGATAGGGTAGGAGGCTCTTTACAGTTATTCATGACATATTGGATAATTGTACTGAGCATTGTTGAAGCCAATAAATATGAAAGGGTGAATTATATATATGCAGGTCATGCCAGTGATGGTAAAATGTATTTTGATTGAATCTTTTTTTTTTTTTTTGTCATTTTTTTTTTGAGACAGGGTCTCATTATGTAGTTCAGGATGGCTTTGCGCTCACTTTGTAGACCAGGCTGATCTAGAATTTGCAGCAATCTGATCCTCCTGCCTCAACTTCCCGAATGCTGGGATTACAGGTGTGTGTCACCACATCCGGCTGTGAATTTTATATTTTAAAGGTCTGCAATTTAAAACTTACCCTTCTAGAAAATTTATGAAGAAAAAAAATCTTGGGGAACATAAATGATTTGCTGATTGTGTACATGATTAAGTTTTGACAGGGAGATTAGTTTTGTTTATTTTTGATCATTTTAATTAACCATATACCAAAATTTTTGATAAAGATCAGAAATAATTATTCTTTTTATAAAAAAATTCACATTTTTGGTAACTTTTTTTCAGGCTTCTAGATACCTTGAACACATAAGGATTCAGACCTGAGTTTATTCTACAGAGATGCTACTTTGAAGGAATTTACAAGATGATAGCTTTGATAATTACAGAGACCTGGCTCTGCATCCTCACTTAATTACTTAAAAAGTATGTGTCCTTAGCTGGTATGGTGGCACACACCTGTAACCCCAGCAGGAGGCTGAGACAAGACAATCCTTGCAAGTTCAAGACCAGCCTGGGTTACAGAGTGAGCTCAATGCCAGCCTGAACTGCATAGCGAGACCTTGTCTCAAAAGACCAAAAAAAAGTGTATGTCCTTGCAAATTACTTAGTCTGAGTCCCACTGTCCTCTTTTATGAAAACAAAAACTAATAATATTCTCACAAAGTGATTCTAAGTATTAATGAGACAATAAATATTAGCACAGAGTAGGCACTCTGCATACTTTTTTGTTTTCTGTAGTATAAAGTAGAACACCTAAAATTATCTCATATGATAAATTATTTTGAAGAATGAGAAAGTCACTAATGTTTTCCTTGCTCTTCCAAATACCACCTTCAGTGTTTGGCTCAAATATTTTCCTATTGGAGAAATTTCCCCTGACCATTTCTTTGTAAATGGAAACTCCAGGTTTCATTCTCTTTAACTTGTTTATATTTCTTCAAACCACTCAACATTAGTGAATGTCATGTATATGTTTTCTGTTTTTCTATCTTTAGGATATAAGCTTCTAAGGACAAGATTTTTTTTTTATTGTTTATTATTGAATCTTCAGTTCTTAGAACCATGTTAGTTGTTCAGTCAGTATTTATACAAGAAATACAGGTTTACACACTTCTAATTCCAACTCTTTCATCCTATGCATCAGAATTACCTTGGTGGTGCTTAGTGGGGTGCTTGTTAAGAATGTAGATTGTGCCTTATGCCTGATGAGGTGGATCAAATTCTGGAAGATTAAGGTGCAGGGATCTGCTTATTTAGCAAGCCATGTGGATGGATGGTGCTTATGAGATGAGACTGTTTTGCTTTGTGGCTGAGGTTAATTAAATGTTGGTGCTATAATGGAGTTGTAGACCTACTATGATTACAGATATGTTGACTGTACTGGGGCAAGCAGTTTTTTCTTCCAGTTTGTTAAGGAGGGTTATGTGTGTAGTTGTAATATACTCTAGTTTTTGTTCAAAAATTTAGTTTTATCTGGAACATGAGGAATCTAGAAATTTCAAATACCAGGTGTTAGTTAATCTACCTCCCCTAAACTAAAACAAATACTTTAATTCCACTCATAGTCTGTTCTTGTTATTTTTGACTCAGAAAAGTAGATGAGCTCTATCATGTATTTGAAATGATGAGCATCATTCAGAAATATGGATTGTTTTGCATCTCCTTAATTTTCATGATTATACCACTAGAGGACAATGAATGATCTTTGTAAGAATTATAACAGTGAAACAATTTTGTATAGTGGAAGGAGACAGCATGGATTTAATATAAAGATCTTGATGTGTGCACACGCTACATTTTAGCTGTGGAACTTTGAAGAATTTTTTTAAAACTTTTTTTTGTCTTTTTGAGACAGGGTCTCGCTATGCAGTTAAAAAACTTTTGAATATCTACATTTTGTCTCTCTGAAATGGGGGTAATAGGTAAGTCACAGTTGAATGGATTAGTTTCACAGTGCATGGCCTAAAGTCATTGAGTTTTATATATATATAAATTGATACATAAATTTTCTTCTCAATAGAAGTAAATTCTGAGGGTAATGTAAAATGTTTTATAAAAAACAATATATTTCAGGTTTATAAAAGTGACATATAATAGATGTTCAAGTTCCTCTTGCATAGATTTGATACATACAATTTACCATACTGGTTTTGAATTCTTTTTTACAAGAAAAATGTTATACAGTTGAGGTTCTCCCTCTATACCTTTCTTTTCTTCTGTAGATATGCACCTATTCTGAAAGCGGTGTATGCTTTGAGTTTTTTTTTTCCTTACTATTTTCCTTAGTATTTCTTGTGTATATATATATTTCTTAATGTATAATATTTTGCTGTGTTTGGAAAGTTTTAATGAATGTCTCAAGCTTTATGTGCAGTGAAAGTGGATATAGGATAATAAGTGGAAACAAGATAATAGGAAATCAACAATGGTTACCATAATATATCTTGCTATCTTCACAATAGTTGTCCATACCATCAGACATAGCAAAATCAAACAAAACAAAATAATAGAAACCAATCAAAATATAACATTGAATAAAGCAAAAACAATAAATTGGAACAAAACAAAACAGTAAGAACAATACTGCACATTGTTACCTTCAAAGTTGTTGCTCAGGTTACCAGACACAGGGATAAAACAGAACGGTAAAATGGAACAAAACAGTGGATTTCAAAAACAAGACAAGTGGATATCCCTCACAGTGGATGCAGTCACACTCCTTCTCTAAGCAGATGCCCAGACCACCAGCCCTAGGCCTGCAGAATCAACCAAACAGTACTGGCATCAAGCTATTACCTTTTCTTCAGCTGCTGTCATCTCACCCTGAGACCTCTGAATCGGTGAGGAACAGGGGATGTTCTTCTGGTTTTCAGCCTGTGCACCACTGGCTAACAGGAAGGTTTGGTTTCTCTTCTGCCTAAGACTTTCTGATCAGCATGATGGATCATGGAAAGGTATGGTTTCTCTTCTGGCTGAGGCTGTTAGCCATCAGTGTAGTGGACCCTGTTTCATGGAAAGGCCTGATTTATGTTTCATTCAACATTTGTGCTTTGTCTGTGTGTAAATATTTAGATTTTTAAAATTAATTTTAATTCCTTGGTTTATGGTTTGATTATTCATGGTTGTTAGGTTATTCTTTTTCTTTTTTTAAACAATTACAAACAAAACTTCAGTGAATAAGAGACCATGTATCTTTTGTGTATATGTGTAGTAAAATATTTGACCACAGAACAAAAGTATACTCCTGCCATTCCACAAAATACCTAGGAAAAGATAGGGCCCTTTTTGTCTTGATTTGAGGTGAGTTTTCTGCAAGACTTCTTAGAAGAAAATGGGAGAAAAAAAAAAAGTAGAAAAAAGTGGGAGGAAACCTTAGTATGAGGACTTACCGAAGAGTTGCTGAATTTCTGTATTGTTACTCAAGCTCCCCGAGCTGCCATTTAGTCTAGCATCTTTTTTTTTTTTTTTTTTTAGTTCTGGGGTTCGAACTCACAATCTCCCACTTGCCAGGCAGGCGCTTATGCCACTGAGCTAAATCCCCGGCCCCTATTCTAGCATCTTTTAACAACTAAACAAAAGTGATTTCATAAAACTGTAACCTCATGTGAGGTTACAGGTTATATTACTGTATGTGTAATATAAGTTAACTTAAGTATTTTCTTTGTCTCAAAGTATACATCTTTAATTGTTTAAAGAACTGGTTAATATATGATTGCAAGCTGCAGGAAAAATACTGGGTTCACACATTTATAATCTATTTTACATTTTGCTTCATCTACTTAGATAAATGCATAGAAGCATTTTTATGCCAGTGTTCTTCAAGTGGGAACAACAAAAATTTTGTGACATCAGTTCTGGTTACTATGGAAACAGGATAGCTTTCAAGTGGAAAATAATATGTGACTTATTGGAATAGCATCTCTATTTTCTGATTTGATAGTAATGAAGGAAGATGTTGAATATTTTTTAAAGCCTTTGTGTCTTAGGGTGGTCTGTTGGACAAAGGAGCAGAGTTAATTGAGGGGAAAGTGTTTGATAACTGACATTGTTATTAGGTTTTTTTAATAGATTCTCTCTAGTTTTGTTTTGTTGTAATTTGCGCTACAGTCCCATGGTTGTATGAGAGAAATTTATAGGAGCAGATTCTGAGTTCAGAATGTTTTCTTATAATACCTGACTAGCTGGTTCTCTTCTCTCTCTCTCTCTTTTTTTTTTTTTGGTACCAGGAATGGAACTTGGGATCTTGTGCTTGCCAGGCAGTTGTTTGTGCTGCAGAGCTGTATCCCCAGCGCCCTTTCTTCTTCAAAAACATTTTAAAAATTAAAGTCTAGGTGTCTGGTCTTTGCCAGTATTCCTATCCCAGGATACATCAGTCTGGCAGGTAGACACAACTGAGTAATGAAAGCTTACCCTGATGATGGTGATCATTTGTGATCAGTAGTTTTCAATCCTATTTGTATATCATATTAGCATTTTAAGATACCTTCTTGTTCTGTTTTTTATTTTTCTTTAATGTGGCAATTGTGTTACATATTTTGTCTCTTTTGTGCATTATGTGGAACCTACAATAGCTAGGATGAAGTTTTAGTTGTAGAGTGTTAGCACTTGCCCAGAAAGAATGGAGCCTTAGAGTTTGGCTTGAAACTTTTCTCTTTCCATGAAAACTTTGCTTTAATTGCATTAGAGACCACATGAAATAAAATTAAATGCTTGGCATTTACATACTAAACACAAAAAACTGTGACTTTTGTTACTCTGTATGTTCTGAGGATCTGGAGTGTTGGTATCATCTTGGAATTAAAAATGAACTTTCAAGCTTTACATTTCAAGCTTTACCCAAGAAATTTAAAGTGTCAGAATATGCAGTTTAACAAGATCATCAGGTGATTCCTATTCATATTAAAGGTTTGAGACCCATTGTTGTAGAAGTAACCAATGAATAAGTTTTAGCTTAGTTTCCTCCTATCCCCCATCCTGGTTTTGGTTGTGTTCTCCTTATTTCTAAAGGAAATAAAGTGAATGAATTCAGGTGTGTATCTATAAAGCCACTGTGAGTGGTATATTTGACTTAAGTATTGAGTTTGATTTTTAAACATCTGTATTAGAACTGGGATGTATGTTCTCATATGTACAGTATTCTGAGGAATGTATGTGTTTATTGATTCTTAAAAAACTTATCGGACTTAGACAATGACAGCTCCCCTTCTAATGTGAAAAAAAATCCTTGTTCTTTAAGAAATTAATAGTAACTTCATAACTTTTTATTGTAGTTATTAACTATTGATATTAAAATAATAATGGAGGTTGATACTAGGACCTTTGCACTGAGCTATATACTTGGTCCTTTTTTAAAATTTTTGAGACAGAGTTTTATTAAATGTTATGGTTTGTGTTTAAATGTCCCAAGAGTGCTGGGGTTATAGGAGTGTATCACCATGCCTGGCTTACTTTTTTGCTTTTTAACCACAACATCAAGGCATAATCAGGTACTGTGCTGGAGGTTTAACTCAGCAGCCTAAGTGCCTGTCTGGCAAGTGTGAGGTTGGGAGTTTGATCCCTGGTACCAAAAAAACCAAAATGAAACAAACAAACAAACAAACAAACAAAAAAAAACCCACCAAAAATCCCCCCACATAATTAGGTACTATATTCACAAGAATTCATCCACAAAGGAGTAAATAATGTCAGCATTGGAGACACTCAAAATTATGTTTTCAAGGCCCTATGTTTAAGCCATGAGAATACTGTATATATTCGGTTGAATTTGAGGAGTGTGAGAATTAGGCAGCTCCAGTTTTGTCTATTGGTATAACCCCTATGGGCAGTAATCCTAGAAGAATACAGTACAATATTAATTGGAATGTGTTTGTTAAGGCGATTATTAGATTAGCTGTTTCACTTTATTTAATAAGTGAAAGTGCTAAAAGGCTAGATCTAATTTTTAAAAATCTGATCTATTGAGATATATTTTATGTAAAATTTACTGAATCAAGTTTAGTTTATCAAACATATAGTGCTGGGGGTGACGGTACACACCCTGTAATCCCAGCTTTCAGGAAGCTGAGGCAGGAGGATTGCTGTGAGTTTGAGGCCAGCCTGGTCTACATAGTAAGTACAAGGCTAGTGAAACCCTGTCTCAAAAACCAAACCAAACCAGAAACAAACAAATGTATAGTTTACAATTACCACTACAATCATGATGCAGAATATTTCCAGTACCACAAAAACTTCCTTTGTAGTTCTCTTTCTTTACCATTGACTCCTGGCAACCAGTGATCTGCTTTCTATCATTGTAATTTTTTTGCTTTTTCTAGAGTCTCATGTAAATGAAATCATCGAGTAAAATACTGTGTGTGGCTTCTTTGCTTAGCATAATGCTGTGTAGGTTTACATCTTATGTATGTGTGTATATAAACATATTTGTTTATGATATAAATGCATATATATTTCATTTCATTGCTGAGTAATCTTACGTATATTTGACACATTATTTTCTAGTAAATGAAAAAAACATTTGGGTCGTTTGCAGTTTTTGGCTATTATAACTAAATCTGCCATGAACATTTGTGCTCACGTATTTTGTTATCATATGTTCTAATTTTTCTTAAGTACCTGAGAGTATAAACTCCTGGTTGTATGTAAGTGTTTAACCTTATATAACAAATGGCCAAAAAGTATAGCAAAGTAACTATCATTTTTTACACTTTTGTCTCAAATATTTATGAGGACCAGTTACTCCCCACCAACCCTGCACTTGGTTTTGTAAATTTTAGCCATTTGGGTGAGTATATAGTGGCATGTTACTGTGTTATTGATATTATTACTTTAATATGTAATGGTTTTCAAATATTTTTCATGCAATTTGCATGAATGTTTTGCTTGTATCTTTAAAAGATTAAAGACTTAAAAACCATAGGCACAGTATCATCACACTAGAAAAATAATATCAAATATCTAGAGTTTAAATTTCTCAAAATTTCTTTTATGTGTAATAGTTAATTTGTTTAAACAAAAATCATACATTGCATTTTGTTGTTTTTTAAGTGTCTCTTACATACGTTTTTCTTTTTCCCCTCTCTGCTCTTCTGGTGTATCTGTCCAGGTTTGTTTGTCTATCAGGGGACCTGGCCAAGGTCTCCAACTGCCTGTATGAGGCATATGGCGAAAGATAAAATTAGAAACAGACAAATTTAGTAATGCATGATGAGGGGCCGGGAGGTCAGTGCTTCAGGTTAGGCAAAGACCGAGATACTCCAGACCAGCCTTTATTTGTTGGGTGTGTAAAATGCAGTGGGTATATACAATGATAGGAGGGGCTAGTGGAAGATAGCAGGTTGCAGAAGATTCAGAGGTCCATGACACTGCAGGCAGTGGGTAATCCTGGGATGACTCAAGAGGGTGGAGATGATCTTATGCTAAGAAGGATCTTGCTCTGGAGTGTTCTTTTTTCATTTTGGTTGTCTTGGTGGATGGGATTGGATGGCCCATCCCAAGAATTAATAGGAAGTGGCAAAAGGGTGATACCATAACGGCCAAGCCTCCATTTATCCCTTGGAGAAATATACAAAATTAGTCATTGTGAATTCGTGGTCCCCTGTATTTGTCCATTGGAATGTCTTATGTTCTGGACTTTAGCATGTTTCTATTCCTTCTAGATTTCCTTCTATGCATTTTTTTTCTCCCTATGCTGGGGATTGAATTCAGGGCCTTATGGATGCTAGACAAGTGACTATCTCCGAGCTATATTCCCAGTCCCCTTTCCATGCAGTTAAATCTAGGGGCTTGATCAGATTTAGGTTTTTATAATTGTCTCTTCCAGTATATTATGGGTGGCATGGTATGCTTCTTCATGTGTCACATCAGAAACCTCACAATGTCTGATTATCTCTTTTTCGTGGTAGGATTGATTGATTTAGAGGAGTTAGGTCTTGGTTCTGTTATAATCTAATCTACTTTATCAGCTTGTTACCCAGTATTCCAGGTCATTGTCCTTTGCTGCTTTCTTAAAGTTCCCATTTCTGGGTTATGTTATTGGTTTTTTTTTTTTTTGTTAGTGTTGTTTTGGTTTTGGTTTTTGAGACAGAGTCTTGCTGTGTAGTTCAGGCTAGGCTTGAACTCAGGGTGATCCTCCTACAGGTGTGTGCCACCACCACCCAGTTCTTTTTAATAGAAAATCCCCTTATTTAGTGGAAACAACCACATTTTCCTATTGGCAAAACAGCTCATCTGTAAGATTAAGATGAAAGTTGCATTGCTGAGTGTAGGGAGGAAATTAGATTATATAAGCAAATATGTAACAACAATAAGGCTTAATTTTTAGCATTAAGTTATATACTTGTTGGTGATCACTCCAATATAAACATGCAGGTAGCACATAAATTCTTTTGAATTTATAGAACTATCTGTAAAACACTACTTAAGCATTTCATAATTTGCTACTGTAGAATAAAAGGAACTTCTCAGTGTTAAACTGCTTTGTTTTTTTTGGTACTGGGGATCAAACTCATGACCTTGTGCTTGCCAGGTGGGCACTTATGCCACTGAGCTTAATCTCCAGCCCCTGCATTGCTTTCTTAAAGCTACCTAGCTTGTGAACATTCTTACAAGAAGAAATAAATATATGGAGAGCAGTGATCAACCTGCTTATACATTAAAGCAATATGGATAACATGACTGAAGAACAGAATTTTATTCTAGTTCACCTTTTAAGAAACCATTAAGGAACCAAATATGAATAGAAAATGGTATTTTGGTATTCTGTTCAGTTTTTAGAAAATTTTAAGTATGTTTAGAATACTTTGTATATATGACTTTAGTTGTAAATTTTTGAAATCTGATTATTTCTCATAAGCATTTAATGCATAAATTGATATACATATAAAATACATAGTCAATTTTGAAGACTATGAAAAAGGTAAACATTGTACTTGTAAAATAGTTACTCTCTTGAAATAACAATGTTTGGGATATATTGGGTTAATAAATACAATATTTTAAAATTATTTTTAATTCTTTAATGCAAATACCAGAAAACTGAAAATTATGTAGCTATTTTATCTGCATAAGGCTGCTTATTCTTTTTTTTTTTTTTCTACTGGGGATTGAACTCTCGACCTCATGTTTGTTTGCCAAGCAGGCACTTACACTGCTGAGCTAAATTCCTGGCCCATGGCTGTTTATTCTATGTGTTTACTATTTTTGTCTTATTAAATTATTATTATTATTTAGAGAGAATTGGTATATTTAACACATTTGATGTGATTATTGATTCAGTTGAGTATAGGTTTGGCATATTAGTATTTGTTTTCTATTCATACATTTTGTTCTTACATTTTCTTTTGGATGAATTCTTTTTTAGCATTCTATTTTTGTTTCTTACTGTTTTTTTTTCTTTGTAGCTATTTTTTTAAGCTGTATCTTTTTTTTTAGTTATATCTTTTTTATTTTTTACAAAGTCGTTCCTGTAGGTCACCTTAAGAGTATAATTTTATTTGCTTGACCTCACAACTTTTGTCTTAGTTTTTACTTTTTATTTTTGCATACATTATTAAAGTACGCATTACAATTTATTACATTTATTCTAATTTTTCAGTTATTTGTTAAGGAAATTATGTTAAGAAAGGAAATAACCTTTTATATTTGAATCTGTTTACTACTTTAAATTCAAATCTACAGAAAGTGGTAAACCTTGCAGTTGATGGTACTACTGTATTTTAGTTTGAATAACATTTAAGCCTACATTTACAGATGATAATCTTAGCTTTTCCGCATTGTCTTTATTTTGCACTGTCAGTCTTCTCTCCCTTCTTTTTTTCTTCTCTTTACTCCTTTTCTCCCTCCCTTCTTAGATCCCAACTCCTCCCTCAAGCTAGGCATAGCTCTCTACTACTGAGTTACACTCAGCCCCTTGCTTTCCTTGGTCTGGACTTGAAGCTTTTTAAAGCAATCTAATCTATTGTCCTCTGACCTTTACTTTTTGTTAAGAAGCACCCATTTTAAGTTATTTTCCTCTGTGTAATATGTATTACCCTTGCACTCCACCCCCCAGCTTTAAAAATTTTTTTCCTTTGTCCTTGGTTTTTAGCAAAAACCAAAGTCATTTCCTTTGTGTTTACTCTACTAGAGGTTTGCAGAATTCTTTGGAACTCTTAAGTCTTTGTCATCACATTTTGGTGATATTTTGATCATTACTTTTTCAAATGTTTTTTCAGTTGTTTTCTTTTTGTTCTTCTTTTGGGACTCTTAACTGAATGTTGGATGTTGCTTCAGAGTTCTCTGACATTTTCTTAGTTTTTCTTCATTTTTCTCTCTTGTTCATATAAAAGTTTCTTTTGTTTTCAAGTGCACTGTGACCCTTTCTTTTACTATCCTGTCTAATAGTTAAATTTATCCAGTGACTTTCATTTTAATTATTATTCTGAGTTCTAGAATTTTCAGTTTATTTTTTAATAGTCTTATTTATTGGTTGAGAGTCTCCATTTACTCATTTATTAAGGTATTTTTCTGAAAATCCTTGAACATATTTAAGTTATCTGCTTAAAAGCTTTTCTCTGCTAAATTCCTCATCTGGGTCATTGTAGGATTAGATTTTATTTACTGCTTTTCCTTCTTCACCATGCTCTACATTTTATTCTTTCTTTGTATGCCTAATCACTTCTGATGGTATACTGTATAGAATATGTTGTCCATTGTAGATATTCTGAATTCTAGTTTTGTTGTGACAGTCGGTTCAATTACTAGTAGATCTTGACCTTCTTTATTATGGATCTGTGGAAAGCTTAGTACCACCCCTTATGTACTGCTTGTCTGCACAAATTTTATGAACTGCTTATGGATCTGTTTTTTCAAGTCTTGGGTATAGGCTTTGTTGAGTGTATCTTCAGTGGGCCATATTGTATGTGGTCCTTAATTCTTTTACTTTTTTATTTTTTTGTCTTTTTGAGGCAGGGTCTCACTGTGTAATTTGGGCTGGCCTTGAGCTCACTTTGTAGCCCAGACTGGTCTTGAACTTCCTGCCTCAGTCTCCTTCCTGAGTGCTAGGATTACAGGCATGCATCACCACACCTGGCCATGGTCCTTAATTCTGGTTTTTTTTTTTTTTTTAATCTTTTTGAGACAGGGTCTCTCTATGCAGTTCAGGCTGGTCTTGAGCTCACTTTGTAGCCTAGGCTGGTCTTGAACTCACGACGATCCTCCTGCCTCAGCCTCCTGAGTGCTGGGATTACAGGTGAGCCACCACTCCCGGCTATCAGGGTCCTTCTCAGTGTCTCAGCTGGATGGATGCTTGATGTCTGAGATCTTTCTGTTAAGGCTGGAACTCTAACATCTCAACTGTTTGACTCCTTTAGTGAACATTGTATCGCATTATTTTTCCTTGTACCTGTGAAGCTTGTTGCTCTTCTGTTGCCACTCTCTCTCCAAATCCATTTGCTTTGGTGTCCTGCCTCACAGATTACTTAATGTCTTAGTGATCCTGAACTCAGATCTTTGTGTTCTAGTTCTTCTTGCTGTGGTTATAAATTTGTTCCCTTCCAAAGAACTGGAGATGATCGTTGGGGTGGCCTTCTGAGTTTCCCAGTCAAGAATTTCTGTCTTGTGCTGTCTGTAGTCCAGTGTTTGATTTTTTTTTTTTTTTTGGTACCTGGATTCTAACTTACGACCATGTGCTGCAAGGCAGGCGCTTATGCCACTGAGCTAAATCCCTGGTTTTTGTCTGTCTTTTTGAGACACGGTTTCACTATGAAGGTTAGGCTGACTTTGAACTTACTCTGAGTGCCCAGGTTTCCCTCAAACTCACAACACTCCTCCTGCATTAGCCTCCTGCGTGTTAGATTACAGGCATATGCCACCATGCCCGGCTAGTGCTTGAAAAAATATACCTCATGTGTTTTGTCTAAATTTTTATTGCTGTTAAGTGTCAGAGGAAAAAAAACTGGTACCAGTTTTCTCCCAGGAATTGACTCATGACTTTTTGCTTGCCAGGCAGGCACTTAGGCTGCTGAGCTAAATTTCTGGCCCCTGGTACCAGCTTTTTTTTAGTATTAGAATCTAAGTCTCCACTCTCCCCTGTCCCCCAAGTACCTATGTTTTAAAAGCAAAGCAAACAGTTTGGGATGATTTGTAGTACTATACATAATCTACCTTTTTCCCATTTAATATTATGCTGATTTTAAAAAGTATTCTTAATTTCTTAAAGAGTGTACATGTGTTTCTTAAGCTGCATGTAAATATATGGCTAAAAATTGGGTCACTTTTTAGTTTTGAGATGCTCAACATTAATTTTTATTATCACAAATAGCAGTGGTAAAAAAATTTGTATATCTTTGTGGGCATCTTTTTTGTTCTTTTATTATAAATTCCTAGAAATAAGTTCACCATGGGAAAGCTGTTTAAAAATATGTGCTTAGGATATAACCTTTTGAGTACGTAGGTACCATGTTCATTTAGGTGTATAAGGGCTGCAGTCCACATGTCAGCTTTATTCTAAAACTTTGCTTTTGTGGGATGACTGATTATTATAAATGGAGTGAGTAGACTAAATCAAGATGACTTTCTATAAAACTTGTCTCAAGTTTTTTTTTTTTTTTTTTTTGGTACGGAGGATCAAACTCATAACTTTGTGCGTGCCATGCAGTTACTTATGCTGCTGAGCTAAATCCCCAGCCCTGAAGTTTGTATTTGAATTGAGAATAGTAATCTAAGATATGCTTTCATTGCCTCTGAACAGTGAATTACTCTCTATTAGTTTGGTAATCTTACTAACATTAGTAGCATTTTATTATAATGCAGATTTGTAGCACCTTTTCATTGTCTTTTACAATTAAGCTTGAAGTTTGCCAACAGTTCTAGGTCAGCTCTGAAGTGTAAATTTTGCTGTTGGAATCCATGCTGGATGTATGACTCACAGATTTAAGATAAAGTGTGATTAAACAGTAAAAAGAGATAGGTGTCTTCTTAAAAAAAAGATTTTATTTCTTAAAGTAATTTTAGGTTCATAGCAAATTGAGCCGAAAGTACAGCTCTCGAGGCTCACGCTGCCACCATGAGGTGAGTTGCAGCTTTCCAGGGCAGGCCTGGGAAAAGTTTGGGATCAATGATCCCGGCGCCTGGGTGCCTGCCCAGCCCCCTTAGGACACTAGACTAGCCTCCAGAGGTTCCAAGGCTTGAGTAGACCACACCCAGTGACTTTCATTCAACCAGGGGAGCCAGGTCCGAGGAAAGAGGAGCCAGGCCTGTGCTGCCTCCACGAGGTGAGTTGCAGCTCGCCAGGGCAGGCCCAGGAAAAGTTTGGGACCATCGATCCTGGTGGCTGGGTGCTCACCCAGCCCCCTAGGACAGGGGACTAGGCTCCAGAGGTTCTGAAGCCTTGAGTAGACCACGCCCAGTGGCCTTCATTCAACCAGGGGGACCAGGCCCACTGCGCTAGGGGAGTGAAAGCCACGTGAGTCCCCGTAGTGGAGGGCGCAGGAGGTGATTTCCAACACATCCAGGGAAAGCTTTGAAACATCGCTGGAAACATGGAAATACAGCAAAATGACAAAAACGAAAGACCAAAATGCAATCTCAAACCTCCAGCCCATCCCAAGAAAGCCTAGGAGCCATGAACATAGAAGAAAATACTAGCCATACACCTGAAATGCCTGAAATGATATCAGTTGAAATAGAGAAGCAAGTACGGGAAGCTATGAGGGAACTCAAATCAGAAATAATCTCCCAGGTAAAAGAAGAAATGATAAAAGTAGTGAAAGAAATGCTGAATGCATCCCATGAAGACACAGCTAAAAAATTAGAGGAACAAAGCAAAATGTTAGAATCCCTGAATGAACAGTTTAAGAAACGAGCAGAATACACGAAGCAGTTTCAAAGAGATATCAAAAATTCTATTGAAAGTTGCCAAAACTGCCTCAACAAAAGTGAAGATAGAATCTCAGACCTCAAAGATAAGATTGCAGCTAGTGAACGGGAAAGGAAAGATCTTCTAAAACTAACAAGAAATCAGGAAATAACAGTTCAACAGCTGCAAGATGATACAAAGAAAAACAACATAAGATTAATAGGGATAAATGAAAAAGAAGGGGACAATACAAATGATATCAAGAGGCTATTTACAGAAGTAATAGCTGAAAACTTCCCAAACATGAGTATGGAAACTGACATACAGATTAGTGAAGCATATAGAACTCCAAATAGCCATAACCAAAACAGAACTACACCCAGACATATAATAATCACCATCCCAGAAATCCAACATAAGAACAGAATATTAAAAGCTGTTAGACAGAAAAGATAGATCACCTATAAAGGAAAGCCTATCAGAATCACAGCAGACTTCTCAACACAAACATTGAAGTCAAGAAGAGCATGGAGTGAAGTTTTTCAGATCCTTAAAGAAAACGATTTCCAACCCAGACTGATGTACCCTGCAAAACTGTCCTTCAAAATGAATGGAGAAATAAGATACTTCCATGACAAAGAACAGCTGAAGAACTTCATGATCACCAAACCAACCCTACAAAGCATACTCAAAAACATTCTAGATACACATAGGAAAAAACCACTAAGCAAGACAGACAATTAAACAGAATGGAAAGTTAAGATACAACAGCAGAAAGATAACATGTCAACAATAAACCAATATATGCCAGTTATAACCATTAATGTAAATGGCCTCAATTCAACAATTAAACAGACTGGTAGGATGGATCAAGAAACAATGTCCAACCATATGCTGTCTATAAGAAACCCATCTAACCCAAAAGGAAACTCATAGACTGAAAGTCAAAGAGTGGAAAACAATACTCCATGCAACAGGAACTAAAAAAAAAAGTGGGGGTAGCTATTCTGTTTGCAGACCATGTGAACTTCAACCCAAGAATGGTCCAAAGAGATAAAGAAGGTCACTACATACTAGTTAGGAGAAAACTGCAAGAGGAAGAGATAACAATCTTAAATATATATGCACCAAATTCCAGAGCACCCAGCTACACAAAGCAAGTATTAACAGAAATGAAAAATCAATATAGAAAAGGCAATAACACAATTATAACAGGAGACTTTAACACACCATTGACACAAAGGGATAGATCAATTAGACAAAATCAGCAAAGAACAGAACTGAATCACACCTGTGAACAAATGGATTTGATAGACGTATACAGAGTGTTCCACCCAACAATATCAGAATATACATTCTTCTCAGCAGTATATGGGACATTCTCTAAAATAGACCATATACTAACCCACAGAACATATTTAAGTAAATGCAAAAGAATTGAAATTATCCCATGCATGTTATCAGATCATAGCACTATGAAACTAGAAATTAATGATAAAAGTAACTGCAAAACCCCCACAAACACATGGAAATTAAATAATACACTCTTGAGCAATCAGTGGGTCACAGAGGAAGTTAAAGAAGAAATTAAACAATATCTACAAGCAAATGAAAATACAGATACAATTTACCAGGACCTGTGGGATGCAATGAAAGCAGTCCTCAGAGGAAAATTTATTGCACTGAGTTTCCACATTAGGAAAACAGAACGAACACGAATAAACAACCTGATATTACACCTCAAACATCTAGAAAAAGAAGAGCAAGCTAAGTCCAAAGCCAAAAGAATGGAGGAAATTATAAAGATCAGAGCAGAAATTAATGCAGTAGAGACTAAGAAAACAATTCAGAGAATCAGTGAATCAAAGTGTTGGCTCTTTGAAATAAAATTGATAAGCCCCTAGCCAACCTAATTTTAAAAAAGTAAAGACTCAAATTCATGCAATACAGAATGAAAAAGGTGAAATCACTACCAACCCTGTGGAAATACAGAAGATAATCAACAACTATTTCGAAAACCTCTACTCTCATAGGTTCGATAACACAGAAGAAATGGACAGATTCCTAGAAACATATGAACCACCAAAGCTGGATCAAGAAGATGTAAAACTGCTGAATAACCCAATTTCTATTAATGAAATTGAAAATGTAATCAAGTCCCTACCAACAAAGAAGAGCCCAGGCCCAGATGGATTCACTGCGGAATTCTACAAGAAATACGAAGAAGACTTAATGCTGACACTCCTCAAACTCTTCAATGAAACTGAAAGGGAAGCAATTCTCCCTAAGTCATTCCTGGAAGCAAATATCACTCTAGTACCAAAACCTGAGAAAGACCCAACTAACCAAGAGAACTACAGGCCAATCTCCCTAATGAACATAGATGCAAAAATTCTCAGTAAAATATTGGCAAACAGGATTCAGAAAATCATCAGTATTATATACCATGACCAAGTGGGATTCATCCCAGGCATGCAGGGATGGTTCAACATAGGTAAATCAGTAAATGTAATCCACCATATCAATAGAGCCAAAAGTAAGAATCACATGATCATTTCTATAGATGCAGAAAAAGCTTTTGATAAGATCCAACACCTATTCATGATAAGAACCTTACAGAGAATTGGAACAGATAGTCCTTACCTCAATATGATAAAGGCCATCTAAAGGCAAACCAACAGCCAGTGTCATATTAAATGGCCAAAAACTGAAAGCCTTTACCTTGAAATCAGGCACAAGACAAGGATGTCCCTTGTCACTGCTCCTATTCAACATAGTACTGGAAATACTAGCCAGAGCAATTAGACAAGAGTGAGAAATAAAAGGAGTAAAGATAGGAAAAGAAGTTAAATTATCATTATTTGCAGATGACATGATACTCTACATAGAAGACCCCCAAACCTCCACTGAATGACTCCTAGATATAATAAATAAATTCAGCAATGTAGCTGGATACAAAGTCAATACTAAAAAATCTATAGCATTCTTATACACTAACAACAAAATCACCGAGAGAGAAAAAGAGAAGCCACACCCTTCACACTAGCATCCAAAAAAATGAAATACTTAAGAATTAATCTAACGAAAGATGTAAAAGAGTTGTACAGGGAAAATTATAATACCCTGAAAAAAGAAATCGGAGAGGACCTCAGAAAATGGAAAGACATCCCTTGTTCATGGATAAGAAGAATAAATATTGTGAAAATGGCCATTCTCCCAAAATTGTTATACAGATTCAATGCAATCCCAATGAAAATACCACTAACATCCCTCAAAGATCTAGAGAAATCACTCCTAAAATTCATCTGGAACCAGAAGAGACCTAGAATGGCAAAGGCAATTCTAAGCAGCAAAGCCAAGGTAGGAGGCATCACAATCCCTGACTTAAAGTTATACTACAAAGCTACTGTAATAAAATCAACATGGTATTGGAATAAAAACAGACCTGAATTTCAATGGAATAGACTAGAAGATACAGCTACAAACACACTCAGCCACCTTATCTTTGATAAAGGGGCCAAGCATGTTCACTGGAAGAATGATAGTCTCTTTAATAAATGGTGCTGGAAAAACTGGCTATCCATATGCCAAAAACTAAAATTAGACCCATGCCTATCACCATGTACTAAACTAAAATCCAAATGGATCAAAGATCTAAATGTTAAAACAGAAACACTAAATCTGTTGGAAGGCAAAGTAGGTAAAAATCTTGAAGACATAAGGGTTGGTAGAGAATTCATGAACAAGAACCAAACTGTACAGGAAATACTTCCCAGAATCAATAACTGGGATCACCTCTTATTAAAGAGTTTCTGCATGTCCAAAGAAATCTCCAGCAGAGTGAAAAGAAAACCCACAAACTGGGAAAAAATCTTAGGGAACTGTCCCTCAGACAAAGGACTTCTGTCTAGAACTTACAAAGAATTAAAAAAAATCAGACCCCCGAAATTCAAAGACCCAATCCAAAAATGGGCATCTGAGATGGAACACACAGTTCTCAGATGAAGAAATATGAATGGCAAATAAATACATGAAGAAATGTTCATCACCATTGGTCATTAGAGAAATGCAAATTAAAACCACACTGAGATTCCATCTCCAGAAAGAATGGCCAGGATCAACAAAACTACCAACAACAAATGCTGGGGAGACTGTGGGGAAAAAGGAACTCTTCTGCACTGTTGGAGGGAGTGTAGACTGGTGCAACCACCGGGGAGGTCAATCTGGAGATTCCTCAAAAAGCTGAGGAACATTGCTGTGAGTTTGAGGCCAGCCTGGGCTACAGAGTGAGTTCAAGGTCAGCCTGAATTGCGTAGTGAAACCCTGTCTCAAAAAGACAAAAAGAAAAGTCTATAGAGTGTGTGCACAGGTTATTCCTGTTTATCTTTCTTTTTTTATCCATGCTACTGCCATCAAATAATCTAGGTGATATTTCAAATTAAAGATTTCCTATAGGTGTGATGGCATATGCCTGTAATCCCAATGCTTTAGAGATTGAGGCAAGAGTCCAGCCTAGGCTATATAGTTCAAGGCTCACATGAACTACACAGTGAGACTCAATCTAAAAAAAAAAAAAAAAAATTTCCTGCATACTGTCTTCCTCATTGTTTTTTCGCCAATCTCCAGATGAGGTTATTGTAATATTTTTAGTGCTTACTAATTTTGAGTTTGTTGAATTAAAGTGTTTTATTGGGTAGAACTTCATACCTTAATTGTATTTTTGAGATAAATATACTTACTACTCTTGATTTGTGAGATGTTTTCCCAAACTAATGGATTATGAAATAGGTAAGGTTACATAAGATTTTTAAGGGTTTTAAGACTTTTGGGTAATATGTTTTGATTTTATACATTCAAGAAATATTAAGTACCTATAGGGTTGGTATTTAGCACTGGGAGATAGAACTGTCAAATGAATGATTAGTTTTGCACACATTTTATAGAGAAAGATAAGGTGGTACGTGTATAAATAAATGAAAAAGACTGAAAAAAAAGTTTTAAAACGATAGGTGAGTTAGATTGAGTGGTCAGGGAAGACTACACCAAGAGTATAGCATTTGAGTTTGGAGTGATGGAGATGTGATAGCATGTGAATTTCCAGAGATCAGAGCATTCCAGACAAGAGGGAAGAACACTGGTTTTGAGATTCTAAGGCGGCAAATAAATTTAAACTCTTGAGGGAACAGCAGAATGACCAGATGGCTTGGGGTTTTAGAATTGAACTGAAACGTTTTGTAAGTGAAACTAGAGGGAATGTAGGGGTCAGATCATGGCAGGGAACTTACATTTTTTTACTGTTTGTTTTGTTTATTCTGTGGTTACAGTGGGAAGCTAATGGAGAGTTTTAAGCTGTGGTTTAGTACTCTAGGAGGAAAGCCATATAATAAATATGTGCTTACATAAATTTTCAAGGAATAAAATTAAAGGAGTTATCTGAGAACTGAACTTGGTTAGAAACCTTAGGGAAGGTTCTTGTTCTTGGGAATTGATGTTTAAGTGGAAATTTATAAAGAATAAGAATGAATTAGAGCAACAGCATGGGAATGTGTGTTCCAGACAGAGTATCATGAGTAAAGTTTGAGTCTAGAAAGGTTTTCTTTAGCATAAAAACCTAAAGAAAAGCTAGGTTCGTTTAAAGGGAGAAGAGTAGCATCAAATACAGCCAGAAATAGGCTATGAATACAGGATCTTATAAAACATGTAGAGGATTTTAATTTGTCTTCTGTAACAGTCATTTCTAGATTTGTACCTAAGCAATGGGATATGTGGTAATGTTATAGCTACTGTAGTAAATTCTACACTATAGTATTTTGGCATTTCAAGGTATAAAAAGCTCCCATTGGACTACTTTACTGTTACTTTAGTAACAAACACCTATGGTGCTTACTATGAACCATGCATATTTCACTCATTTAATCCTGAAGACAGGTAGATGCTATTTGATCCTAGTTTTTTGAATGAGAAAACAAGTGCCAGGAACTTGTGACATCATCTAGGCAGTTTTGCCTTCCAACTTATGGCCCTAACTTCAAAGCTTTTAGTCATACAATTTGTAACCATTTATCTGGACTTCCCTATGCCATGTTAACTTGGATCTTAACTATGTTGTACTTTTCCTGGAGATTTAATTTTTGTGCATTCAGATGGCATACCTGGTGTTATAGTTTGTGTCTAGATGTGTCCCCAAAACCTCTTGCAATTATGGGGGCAAGCTCTTCAGAGGTGACTGTATCTAGTGTTGTGTGGTGCTGGAATCAAGGGTGTGTGGTTAGTAAATTAGTTCAGTGTCTGATCTGACATAGATGTGGCTAGGATTAAGGGTGTGATTGCTACACCAGCTCCAGGGCCTGTATATGATGTAAGGGACAGAAAGAGGCTTGCCCCTCTCGTTGCTTTTGCTATCTTGTGGTCACCATGTAACCCTTCTCCTCTGTAATGACCCTCTGCCAAGTCACCTTGGAGGCAGATGATTATGGTTTGAAACTTCTATAAACTGTGAGCTAAATAAACTTTTTCCCTTTTAACTTGGGGTGTTGGGTATTTTGTCTCAGCAATGAGAGAAAAGTAACCAAAACACCTGGCTGTGACTGTATGCCTTTGAAGTAGGCAGTGATAATATCTTCTTTAATTAAATATTGATTGCTTTTACTCAAAATTCACCTTTAAAGTTTCTTGGTCACTGTCGTGCACTTGGAACAGTGTTGACTTTGTTATATGCAGATAAAGGTGCCTTTGTAATGTGGTAGAAAAGGTTCTAATCACCTCTGCAAATCAGATAAGCTAGATGTTTCTTCATATAAAAGGATTAAAAATCTGTTCATGTAGGTATATAATTTTTGTTGTGTAAACAAGTTATGTGAGTAATGTATTGTTTTACTGTTGACTAACTTACTAATTCAGTAGACTGCTTCTGTCCTAAGAGTGAAGGGAGAGTTACTACACTGACCACAATGGATATCATAGTTCTACTTAGATGGTTTTGTTTGTTGTTGCTTTTTTGAGACAGAGCTTTCCAGTGCAGTTTAGGCTGGCCTTAAATTTATGGGGCTTCTTCTGCCTTAGCCTTTTGCAGTGCCAGGATTGCAGGTATGGGCCACCATGCCCTATAAGTCTCTAGTGACATTTAATAAGTGACATTTAATAGACTGGTTGAAGAGAGAGTCTCATAGAAATCTTGATGTGAGGGGATAGGACCCCCTAGTTGTATCTTGTTGCTCCATGAGACCAAATGATTGGTAAAGAAGAAAGCAGAACCAAATACATATCCTAGGAAACTATTTGTGTGTGTGTGTGTGTTTTAAAAGAACAGAAACCTAAACTTTGGATATGTGTCTTTGTTGTTTACACTTTCTATGATTATTTCTTTCCTTTTTGTTCAGTAAAGACCTTTCTGCAAAGGTCGCTTTATTTTTGTGTGTTATGGTAATGAAAGGAAGGATTTATGTGGTGGTTTTTGCAAACTATGATATTGAAGTAGTGGTTATAGTGTTAGGTAAGAAGCCCCAGTAGATGAAACTCTAGCAACTCACTGTTCTTCACTAAAACATTGTAGCTATTATAAAATAAGGGATTCATTAGCTTTAGCACATCATTTTGGAAACTACTTAGGACTCTGACTTTCCTCTTTAAATTCCAGATTGAAGAACATTTAAAACTCACATACATGTTTTCAGCTTTGTAATGTAGAGATACTCTAGCTGGTACCCACAGGAAAATTTGAAGTCTGAACTGTCAGGTGAAATTAAGGTTTTCCCTGTTCTGAGTCTAGATTCCATGTGCAGACAGTAGCAAAATGTGATTACAGAAAAATGTGGTGCTTAAGAATAGCTGTTACTCATGATAGGATTTAACAGAGGTAGAAGCCATACTTAGCGTTGTTTCTCTGACATATAGTGTGAAATTTGAGTAGTATTCTTTGTCCTGTTGCTGAGGAGGTTAGAAATTCAAAGATACTTGAACATCACTCTTTATTAAATATTCTCAAATGATCTATGAATATTAGAAATTTACTTGAGTCATGATTCTTAAGGAAAAGTTTATAATGTGGGTATTAAAGTAAACTGTTTCTCTTTTAAATTTTAGGTGAGGATTATGAAGATGATGACCTGGTAAATTCTGATGAGGTTATGAAGAAACCATGTCCAGTACAGATTGTTCTTGCTCATGAAGATGATCATAACTTTGAGCTTGATGAAGAAGCCTTGGAGCAGATTTTGCTACAGGAGCACATACGAGATCTTAACATAGTTGTGGTGTCTGTGGCAGGAGCTTTTCGTAAAGGAAAATCATTTCTACTGGACTTCATGCTTAGATATATGTATAACAAGGTGAATAGTGTTTTAAATTGAGCACAGTTAAACAAAAACTATCTACCAGCTTTTTTAAGACAAAAAGAATGTGCCTTTAATTTTACAGATACAAAAATAGTTCTTTATTAGAATTCTTCCCTTAAGACAATAATGTAAGTTTGTTTGAGCTTTTGATTTTTTTAAGTCTATAATTCCTTTTGAGATATAATATATATTGATATATATAATTGAGCCTCTTTGTGCAATGCATTGTAGATGTAAGATGTCTAATGAGTTTACCCTAAAAGTCCCCATCTATTTTCCTTTTTTATTTCTATACATTTCCCCTTTGATAGCTAGCTACCTTCACAGTGAGAGAAGTAGGCTGATAGAGATCTTTGTAAAAGAATTCCCAAATAAGTTACTTCTTTTTTAAAGAGGTAAAGTTCAGTTCCTTAGAGTGGCCTTGTAAGGTATCTGAGCCTCATCTCTTGTCTCCATACATCAGGTATGCTATAGTTTTTGCTTTTCATGGAGCATGTCATGTTATTTCTCAAATCCTGTGGTCATGTTGGCTAATTTTTTTTTAGGAGGCATTCCCTTACTTATGAGTTGGTTATATCCTTTTTCCAACTCGCATGGATCATGTATTTTAGAGATACCACTCTATTTCCTTATTTTTCTGGCTGGTTTACTATTATTGGTAGGCATTATCTTGATTATCCTATCTCCAGTGCTTATCACTTGTGTCTCTTTTGATGAATAGATCATCCTCCCTTTATTCCCTTTGACTGTATGGTACCAGACAATTGTTATTTCCCCACTTCTGTTCTGAAGAAAAGCCAAACAGATTTACTTGAATTAAAATGTGTTTTGAACATCCAGAGGCTAGGCTTATAGAATGGAAGTTTGATGGGGATAAAGGAGAAATTGGAAACTTTGGAGTGGAGCAATTAGCAGGAGTGGTTTTAGAGGGACTTTTGACATTCCAAAGCCACATGAAGACACTAAAAATAACACTTGAGCAGAATTCTGTGATTTTCTAAATACCTGCATAAATCTGAGCATTCATCTGCCTCAAAATAAGAAATGAAGGAAACTTTCCCAGTTGTTTTTTTAGGAAGCTTTTTGAGTAAATTCCGAATACTAAATTCTGATGATAGGATAATCAGCATGTCTTTAGGCATTTTCAAGTATACCTGAGTATCAAGAATGTAGCTCATATTAATAACAGTGTTTGGAAATTAAAGATATGCTGTTTTAAAGTTTTTCCATTTAGAAATATTTCTGAGTTTATATCTGAAATAGATAAATGTGGCACATTCTCTCAAAAATCTGTACATTTAAAAGTTATAAAAGGATTTCTGTATTTCGAATTAGTTAGTTAACTCTAAATTAACTTGTATATATTGTATATCTTTGTATCTAAACTGTCCACTGCATATGTATTTGATTCCTACTAGGTCACAGATAGTAAATGGTAGAATGTTAGAAGGGGAATGAAACTTAGATCAGTTGTCTAGAAAAGACATAAATTTCACCTTAGATGCCATTTTTGATCTAGTTCTGGTCAGTAGGGATTGTTTGAAGGGAAAGTAGCAGCTCACCTTTATCACGTATTCATAATCTTGTTAATCATAGAACTCCACCTTTCCTAAAGAAGATACAGAAGCCACAGAAAGGTTATGGTGGCCTGAGTAGAGTCATACACTTTTGAAATATCTTTATTAATTTTTGTTATAGAATTGCCATATAGAATTCCTTTTATAAGACCCTTATTTTGTTAATCAAAAATTGCATGGAACAGTGTTTGATTTGGGGGTAATGTCCTGATTTAGTGGTGTGGATCATTCTTTTCCTATGAGATGTAATTAAAGAAGGAAAATGACAATGAGATAGTTTTGAATTCATTTCATTAACCCCATATATCTGCCAAGGTGATATGGAGGTGAAAAATTAGAAAAGTAATGGCTTACACTGTATCTTCTCTGTTGAATTCACCTGAGCCAATTTATGTATGTGTACAATGCACTAAAGGAACCAAATGTGAATGTTTTACTTTATTGTTTAAAAGAATGTATTTTCATTTTGAGTTGTTTGTAAAGGAATAATAATGTAAAGCTGAATGTGAGACTTTCTGTTTGGTAAAAATTAAAAACTTGAATAGCAGTGTTTTAAACTCTAAGAATATTATGATTTTTTTTACCCTAAATCTCTAAATTATGGGGAAAATTCTTATTTTTTAAGTCTCATTTTGTGAAGTAAGTAGCTTCTTGTACAGATTGTTTTTTGAATTGATACTTTTTTTTTCTTTTTGAGACAAGGTCTCATTATGCAGTTTGGACTGGCCTTGAGCTCACTTTGTAGCCCAGGCTGGTCTCAAACTCACAGAAATCCTCCTGCCTCAGCCTCCCGAGTGCTGGGATTACAGGCATAAGCCACCATGCCTGGCTTTAAGGAAAAAAAAAAATTTTTTTTTGTCTTTTTGAGACAGTCTCGCTATGCAGTTTGGGCTGGCCCTGAGCTCACTTTGTAGCCCCGGCTGGTCTTGAACTCACAACGATCCTCCTGCCTCTGCCTCCCAAGTGCTGGAATTACAGGTGTGAGCCACCACACCCAGCTTGCTACTGTATTTAACAGGCTGTTTTTCACTTGATGTGAGAAAAAAGGTTTTTTTTAAAAGTAAATACAAGATAAGAACTAAAGGTTTATCTAGAATAAAATTCCCTTATATCATATGAAATTATTACTTAGAGTAAGGCTTTACTGTGAAATATAAGACATAAGAGAGTAAGTAGAATTGCTAGTCTCTTGAATTCATATCTCAGGAGACATGTTGAATTTAGGAAGATATTCTGACCTCATCATGAGTGCCATATTTGAAATACAAGAAAAATAAAAGTATTGTTGATATAGTTAGTAATTTGGAAGCAGAAATTTATTGGTTGTAAAAGTCATTCTTGAAAAGTTTTCATATTACATAATTATAAAAATTTGGGAATGATTAGGTCCATTATGTCTATTTTTAAACATTTTATTTCATGTGCAAAAGAATTTTTAAGAGGGAGTATGTCATTCAGTGTAACTTTAGTGTGTCTTCTTGAGCTGTGGTCACTCTTAGATGGCTCAAAATGAACTATTTTATTTCCTTAAAAACATTTTTAATTATAATTTTTAAGTATATGTTTGTGATACAGAATGAATATATTCATTGTGGAAAGTTGCTACATCTACACACAATTTTACATACAGAAAGATACACAAATCTTTGTATCTTCATATGTGGTTCATATACGATGAAATTTTACATAGCATATTCACCATGAATTCACCAGTCAAATGAATGTAGAACATCTGCTTTGTTCTCCCTCTCAGTATCCATCCCCTAAAGGGAGCTATTCTGAACCTTTCATCACAAGCATCTTTCCCATTTTTGAATTTCACATGAATGAAATCATACTGCAGATATTCTTATAATATTATAACTGTGAGATGTACTTATATTTTCACAGAGTGATGTGATTATTTTTGTTAGTATTCCACATTTTATTTACTTATTAGTCTATTGATGAATATTTACTTTGATTGTACAGTTTTTAGCCTAGATTTAGTCTGATTTTTGTTAATCACATTCTCTTGAAGTAGATAAATATAGTATCAATAGGAGTTGTTAGTAGATTAATATAGTATCAATAGGAGTTGTTACCTTTTGTATCTGGCTACTATAAAAGTAGTTTCAATTATGGGAATCAGTTTTCAAAGTTCAAAAATTAGAATTAAATTACTATATATATATATATATATATATAAAATAATGCTCAAGATATTGGCTCTAAGTAAAGTGATAGACTCTTAGATAATAATTCTTAATTCTATAGAGTTTTTATTTTATATCATCTCTTGTTCTTTTTGTTTATTATGAAGAATTTCAAACACAGGTAAAAGAGGTAGTAGTATGAGTATTTTTAATAGTCATGAACTCTTATCAGTCTTGTTTTATCTGTGTGCCAATTCATTCCGTACCTTATATTCTGTTTTGAAGTAAATTTCAAACGTTGTGTGGTTTCATTTGTAAATATTTTGGTGTCTCTTAATTATCTGGACTTTTTTGACACTACAATAATATAGACTTACATAAAAAAATAATTCCTATTATGGAATGTGTTACACTCTTCAGTTTTCTGATTGCTGTACATTCTTTTTTTTCCCAATACTTTGGAACCAATCAGATAACATCTACATTAAAGTTGGCTATCTTTAAAGTGTTTTTTAAAAAAATTCTCCATCTCTGTTAATATTCCATGTTTCCACTGGCAATTTATTTGTTAAAGAGATTGATTGATGAGTTTACAGAGTTTCCCTCTGACTTACTTTATCCCACTGGTGTGGTTTTACTTGTTTCTTATGAATTTTCCAAAAAGTGTAATAGTGGAACTAGAGACTTGATCAGTCAGGTATTACTGTTTTTGGCAAGAGTACTTCATAGATGATAATGTATTTGTCAGTCACATAATATTTATAATAGATTTTGAATCTGTATTGAGTTTTAAGTACTCTGATTTGGTTTTTACTCAGAATTCACAATAACCCTCTGCAATAATATTAGTATATTAACTTGGCAGTTTCCGAAATGAGGCCCAGAGTAATTGGCAAGACTAAGATGGGGCAACTTGATACAAAAAGCCATTAGTATAAAAAATATATAAACTTGTTTTTATCATTGTCTTAGTTACTTTTCTCATTGCTGGGACAAAATACCCGACAATTGCAAGTTAAAGGTTTACTTTAGCTTATAATTTGTAGAGAGTTCAGCTTATAATCAGCTGGCTCCAAGGCAAGGCGACACAGCAGAGGAGAAACAGTTCATGGCAGGACAGGTAGAAGGCAGTAAGCAGTGAGACTTCCTTTTCCTTTTATCACATCCAGGCTACAAGCCTGGTGGGTGCTCCCACCCACAGTCAGGGTGAGCCATTATTCACTCCCAGAGCTATGCTAAACCAGTCAGTGGACTAATAAAGTTGTCTGTCCCATGCTTCTTTCATTATCACACACCTGTAATTCAAAGGCTTTGGGGACATTTTAGAAAACAGTCATATCCCCATATACTGTGTTTCTAGTATGTAAATTTATGTTCTTTGCTATACTGAATTTTTTTCTTTGTCAGTGTTTGTTTTCCACTATTAAGAAGTTGAAATAGACTGACAGGACATGTGCAAATGCAAACATGATAACTTTTCTTGCTGCCTACTAGTGTCTTAAAGGGTCTTTGCTCTGTTTGATACACAGGTTTTGACTGTTCTATAACATATTTACTAAAGGCATTTTAAAAGAAACTTTTTATGTAGTTTTTGTTAAAGAGCTACTCCTAGAACTGCTGCCAGAGAGAATCTTGTCTCTAAGGTTCATATGTGCCTAAGGATCATAACTTGAATTAATCTGTTGATTTTGAACTTGATTTCACTTTTCTCTCTAAGGCTAACAGTGTATGACTCATAGGAAATATGTGAATATATAAAGAAAAATTTAGAGCTGGATGTGGTGGTGCACACTTGTAATCCCAGCACTCAGAAGACTGAGACAGGAGGATCACCATGAGTTTAAGGCCAACATGGGCTACATAGTGAGTTTGTCTAGCCTGAATTGCATAGTGTCTCAATAAATAAAACAAACCAAAAAAACCCCCCAAAACAAAACTAAAAAACCTCTTTTTTAAAATTTAATTTTATTTTTTTCAAATCCATTATATTCAAACAAAAAGAAAAAGAAAATTTCAAAGCACATCACTCAGAGGGAAACAGTGGTACATACATTGCACATTGTCATCCCCAAATCATTTACCTAGAGCCCGAGATATCTGCCTTCAATTGTCTGAACAATACCAGTACAAATCTTTCTCTTCAGCAAACTCAGAGAAATCAGTATTTTCATGCTTTTTTTCAAGAAAGAAATATCTCTTCTTAGGGCCATTTTATTTATTATTGTGATGTAACATACATGCAATAGCTATATAAACCTTAGCATAGCCAGTGAATTTTTATATCCATATATTTTTGTAATCCTTGCCTCTGATAAAGATGAAACACATTCTGAATGTTAGAAGACTCATTCATTCCCCCTTCATTTACTACTATCTTTAGCTCTAAAGGGCTGCTATTCTGTGAGATAGGTTAATTTTGCCTATTTTGAAATTTTACATAAATGTTATTATAAAGAATACTTTGTTTCTAGTTTCTTTCCTTTAAGTCTAAGAGATCTACCCCTGTTATCGTATGTATCCAAAACTTGTTATGTTTTATTGCTGAATGATATTTTATTAGATGAATATATCACAATTTATTTACCCAGTCTTTTATTGATAGATAGGTGAGTTTTCAGTTTTTGTCTCTTAGTAGTAGAGTTCCTTGTACAGGTTTTGGTGGTATAGACAAGTCTGTTAAATTTATATCCAGGAGTAAAAGTGGTGGGTGGTAGCGTAAAAACATCTTTGTAGCTGTACTAGGAACTGCCAAATTTCTTTCTGAGTGATTTCAATCTTCTTAATTTTAGCCATTCTGATAGGTATACATTTTATTAATATGAAACTGTCATTTTATTTGATTATACTTTATTTACTTATTAACTGTTTGCCAGTTAAATAGCTTATTCATTTATTATTTTAATTGAATTTACTTTTGAATATTCTTTATATGACAAGCTATTGAAATTAACATTCCTATTTTTAGTAATGTGAGAAGCAAGCAGAATTACAATTTGACAAATAACTAAGGGAAATTAAAATAGTAGGCTTATTTTTTTCTCCCTGCATATAAAACTAAGGAGCTCACCTTAGCGGCTAAGTGAACAGTGGACTACTTTCTTTCCTTTTAGTACTCTGAGGTCAGTCTGTTCTCTCCCTCTGATATTTTGACTTTAAAATTGAAACTAATTTTCCTTTCTTTGACATGCTTCCATGTGCCAGGTTGAAATTAGTATGAATGATTTCATTTAGAAAAACTTTTTATCAAGTGTTGTCAAAGCTGGAGGAGTTAGAAGTGGATAAAAGAGAGGAATCTATGAAATAATTGTTCCAGGTTCTCATTGCAGAGTTAGGATGGACTTTTTTGGGTGCAAATCTTGAGTCTTGCCTTAAAGTGTTGTCATTTGTAGGTTCCCAAGTGCTGGGATTATAGGCTTGTGCCACCACACCTGGCTAACATGAAATTTTAATGTTGGTCTGTTGGTCCTAGGGGTTCAGTGTTCTCCCTTTTCCTTCATTGTTTGGGTTTTCTGAAGAATTCCTTCTTAAATAGAATCTGTGTTATAGTTTTCTCAGTTATCATTTGCTGTCATATTGGAGCCCTTTCAGTGTGATAGTAAAATGTGTCATATATCATAGTTATATTTCAATTTTTTAGTTAGCCTGAGTCCCTTGTGTATGACCTTCTTTATTTTTTTCTTATGCTAAACTAACTGGAAGGCTAATGGGGGCTAGAATTGGCTGGCTATGTCTCTGGGAAGGTAGTTTCTTCAAGGAGGATAGGACTGTTACATGGGCAGACTGTTCTGGCTGTGTGTAATTCACAGTGATTATGGCTAAATTTAAAAATAGTTACTTTTCCTTTCATTCTTCCAGAGTCATGAGGGAAATTCTCAGCTTCAGAAACTTTGGAGCTCTTTGAGATGAAGTCTAGGAAAGTGTGGGTTCTGCCAAGACTGATGGATGCTCTAGCCGTTCTTAACTCTCAAACCAGTATGTCTCAGCTTGCAGCTTTTTCACTTTTCTCTCTAAGGCTTGTATGACTACCAGTTATTCCAGCATCTTTGTTCCTAGTAAGTGGACCTCACTTTGAGGTTCTATGTCTCTCCACATTTTGGGGTACTGATTTGTCCTATGACCTCAATTGTTTTATCTTAGAAGGAAAAATCACTGATTTTTTTCAAGTGGAAAAATTGTTTTCATAGGATGGGTTTGTTGGCTTCATGTGAGCCAAAACTTGGAAGCCCAAACTAAAGTCAAATCTTGAATGTCAGACATCATTTTAATAACTGGAGGTGTTTCCTCTATTTTGATTAGAGGACCCCCCTTCGCCCGTTGCTATAAGGTGTGCATAACAAAATTAACCACATTAACCATTTTTTAGTGTACAGTTAAGTGGCATTAATTTAGAGTTTTGTGCATTTATCACTCCTTTTCATCTCCAGAACTTTTTCATCTTCCCTAACTGAAGAACCATGTACTTAACTAATTCCATTTCTCCCTCCCAGCCAGTGGTGGCAATCACCACTCCACTTTCTGTTTATGAGTTTGACTAAGCACCTCATAGGAGTGGAATTACGCAATGTTTTCTTTTTGTATTGCTTTGTTTCACTTACCATGGTGTCATTAAAGTAAAAAAAAAATTGAGCAGAACTTTTTCAAAAAATTATTGCTGAATTCCTCTTTTGTATGTAACTAAATTGTTAAAAGTTGTATTTTGTTTTGAGTTTGTGACCTAGGTCAATCACGACTCCTATTTTTGAGCCTTAGAATGAAAGAGTTAGGCATGGGAATAGGATTGGTTGTAGGTGTTAGATAATTTTTAGCTCTTTTAGAGTGAAATGTTTCATAATTTGTTCTAGGACTTAAAATATTCTGTCATAGTCAGCTGAAAATACTCATACTTTTCATTTGTGGTTATTTTTGTGAGAAATGCTTTGTAAGTAGGGAGATCTTTATTTTATTACTACTAGGGTTCCAATGTCAGCTTTTTTTGGGGTCTGTTTTACTTTTAGCCATGATGAGTTTTTATGAGCTTTTATGGGTTTTTATGAACTTCTGGATGGCCCTTGATTCTTGCAATATTGTGGAAGGAATCAGCTTGCCTGCAAACTGGAAGCTGGTGTGCTCTGATACCTGTAGGTCCAGCAGAACTACTAAACTCTGAAGTTTACCTGGCGGTTTTTCTTTGTGATGGGGAATATTACCTATCTTTTGGTGAAATGCAAATATGTTTCTTACTATTTAGAGTAGGTGGAGTTTCTTTATTGCTGATAATTGTATTAAGTTAGTTTTTTTGATTGGGGCTATATTTACTACTTGAATACTCTTAAAATTCGGGTGATTTAAGATTGCTTTTTACAAACCGGGCGTGGTAGCTCACACCTGTAATCCCAGCACTCAGGAGGCTGAGGCAGGAGGATCATTGCAAGTTTGAGACCAGCCTAGGCTACAAAGTGAGCTTACAGCCAGCCTGAACTGTATAGAGAGACCCTGTCTCAAAAAGACCCAAAGGAAAAAAAAATTGCTTTTTACAATTGAGATCTATTTTATTTTATTTATTTATTTTATGTTATGTTACTTTATGTTATTTTATTTTATGTTATTTTATTTTAGTCTTTTTGAGGCAAGGTTTTGCTATGCACTTCAGGCTGGCCTTGAATTCACTTTGTAGTCCAGGCTGGCCTTGAATTTAGCAGTGATCCTTTCGCCTGAGCTGCCTGAGTGCTGGGATTACTTACAGGTGTATGCCACTGTGCCAGGCTGAGATCTATTCTATATGATCTTCCCTCTTCCTACTCTTTTACTGGAGGAATTAAGTTAACTATGGTGAATATGATTTTTCAGGCTTGTTTGTCCCTACAATAGTAGACCATAGGGACAAATGATATTCTGGTTTTTTAGGTTTGCCTTTAATACTTTTTTTTAAACAGCAAATGGGATCCATGAGACTGCTTCTGTAATTCATTAAAATGCTCTTTAGGGGCAGGAATGGTTAAGTTTTGAGAATGTATTTATGTTCTCAGATTTCCCTTTTCTTTCACCTATTAACTAATCAGTTTAGTATAGTATTTAAAAAGTATTTCCATGGCAGGTAAACCGAGAGGTGATATATGTATTTTTAATAGATTTTTATAGGACATTAAGGTTTTAAAAATTTCTTTTGAAGACCAGGATGCTAGCCTATGATTTTTATTTGATTTTTTTAGCCTATGATTTTAGTCATCTATACATTTAAAAATTATTTTTATTTACTTGTCCATGTACTTATATTGTTTCTAAGACTATTTAAAAAGATCAGGTTTCATACTTATTAGCCATACTCAAAATGCAGCACATTTGTTTATAAGTAAATTTTTATTCATTTAATATTTTGAGTGCCTGCTTGTAAGCCAGGCACTATATGCATGTGGGTGAGGCAAAACATATTTTTATGAAACTTACATGCTATTTTCACAGAAATGGAGAAATTAGACGTAGAAAATGTAGAATAAAAGCAAAATACCCTTAAGAGGATAGATTACTAAATCTTTTATAGGTTGAACCTTTTAAAAATGATCAGTTCATGTCTGTAATATTAGCACACAGGAGCCTGAGGCAGGAAAATTGCCTCCAGTTTGAAGCCAGCCTGGGCTGCACAGTAAGTTCAAGGCTGGCCTAAATTACACAGCAAGGTTGTGTCTCAAAACTCAAAACAGAAAATAAATTCACTCAGTACCAGATTTTCATTTTCTTTTTTTGCTGTGCTGGGGACTGAACTCAGGGTCTACACATGCCGGGTTAGCACTATGCCACTGAGTTACATTACCAGCCCTTCAGCATTTTAATTTTGAGACAGGGTCTTGTGGAATTGGTCAGACTGGCCTTGAGTTTATGAGTTGCCTGCCTGTGTAGTCTGGATTACAGGTAATGAGATGCTGTCCGTGCCTCAGTACCAGATTTCTCTGACATTTCTGGGAATCAGTAGGTCCTCAAGTGGCATCCCATTCTTTCACAATGTTAAAAAAACCCTGCATCTAGATAATGAATGGCATAGAGGAGCTAAACCACTTACGTTTTGGGCGAGTGGTGATATTTTTGTTGCGGTAGAAGCTAGAAGGTATATGTATATGGATCTGTAGGGAGCATTAGAAATGGAAATAGGAAAAGTAAGTAATAGATGAACTGTTATGCAGCAGGTCTGCTAATCATCTTCTAGGAATTGGGAAAAAAAATAGCTTTTTTTTTCTGGTACTCAGTGTCAAACTTAGGTCCTTGTGCTTGCCAGGCAGGTGCTGTGCCTCTGAGCTGCATCCCCAGCCCCAAGCATTTTATTATGGAAAATTTTAAACATACCCCTAAATAGACAGTATTATCAACCCTAGTATACCTTATCAATACTTTGCTGGGCTTGTTTTATCTTCCTTCTGTATGTGGAGTTTTTTTTTTTTTTTTTAAAGGGTTCTGCTATGTAGTTCAGGCTGGCTTGAACTCACAGCAATCCTTTTGTCTCAGCCTTTTAAGTGCTGGGATTACAGGTGTGCCCCATCATGCCTGGCAGTGTGCTGAATATTTTAAAGCAAAAAGCAAGCATATCTTTTCATACAACTATTTGATAGACAAGGACTGTTATTTTTTTCTTAAAACAGCACAGTATCATTGAAAGCCAACAGTCGTATTTACTCCAGTTTAGCAGTCTGATATGATACACAGTCTGGGTTCAGACTTTCTGTTCATTTCACAAAAGTTGTTTTTACAGTTGGATTGTTTCAGTCAGGTTCCAAACAAGTTTTGATTATTTTTTTAAAATTGATTATTTTTTAAAGACAGTTAAGGCAGTGTGAAAACATTTTAGTAAAAGCTGTTCTAGGAGAGAGCTTCTGTTTTGACAGTCATTCTTTCTGGAACTTAGTTTACTTTTCTGGGCAAGAAGTTATTAAAAGAACTGTTACCTGTTTTTTTTTTTAATTATGATTTTAAAACCATTAGAGGAAGTCTTTCTAAAAGCTGGGGGTGGGTTTAACTCCATTTATGTAGAAGCCTAGAGAATGGAAGTTTGAGCTGATTTTGGGAAGGTTTAGGTTTGCAGGAGGCTGCCTCTAGAATCCTATACAGGACTTGGGACTGGTTTGGGACTAGTGATTTATATCATATAGTATATTTTTTTCTCTCTGGAATTAGCTTCCTCATCAATAAGGTATGGAATGAGTGTTTTTTTTTTAAAGTTTTTAATTTTTGTGTTTTATTTTACATTTATTCTTGACTTTAACAGGATTCTCAAAGTTGGATTGGTGGAAACAATGAACCATTGACTGGCTTTACATGGAGAGGTGGTTGTGAAAGAGAAACAACAGGCATACAAGTTTGGAATGAAGTATTTGTGATTGACAGACCTAATGGAACAAAAGTAAAATTATATTTATACTTTTCTATTTTTTGAACTGTTTTGCAGTATTGCAAATCAAAACAACACAGGCTATCTGATAACTAACATATATTAGACTGTAGGCTATGAGTACTTTTCTTGACTTAATTTCTGCTTTTGACATTTATTATTTAATATCTGATTTTTATAGTCATTTTTGGTGACTGTTTTACTATTTTAAATTTTTAAATTTCTAGGTGGCTGTGCTGCTAATGGATACCCAGGGTGCCTTTGATAGCCAGTCAACTATCAAAGACTGTGCAACAGTTTTTGCTCTGAGCACTATGACTAGTTCTGTCCAGGTGAGACTTGAGATATGTGGTGTGATCACTTCACATAGTCTGCTTACCCTTCCTCGAAATGTCTTTTAATAGAAGAAAAAAAAAAGATTAAAATTAAGGACAACTATTTGTTTCTTATTGGTTATTTACATTTCTATGCTTGCTGTTCAAGCTCCTAATCCGAAATTTCATACAGTACTTTGATTAGTTCCAAAGGAAGCATTAAATTAACAGCCATTTCCTTTGAGTTTTCTTTGTAGCATCTGTGAGGGTTTTTTTTTGTTTTTTTGTTTTTGATTTGTTTTTCTGTTTTAAAGGAAAAGATGTTACATTGTTACATGCTTTGTGAAATTGAAATTGACCAGATAGCTGCCAGATACAGTGTTTTGGTTCTTGGCACATCAAGTCTAGTTTCTAGTTTTCTCATTGATGTCTGTGACAGCTAGTAAAATAAAGGAGGTAGAAGCATAAGGATTAATTCATATTTAATTTAGGAAACTTAGGTGATATGTAAACTAAGTATTTGAGTTTAAAAGAGATAAAATCCCTTGTTTTTCACTTTGTGTTTAATGTTCTGTCAAGTTCTAGTTTGTTCAAACAAGGCAGTATCTTTTCTGTATGTTTTAGTCTAATTGTACTGAATTAAACCTATACATGTCATTTTGTATTTATTTTTTCTTTTCTAAGATAATCTGTGATTGATACATCTCTAGCTGAAAAACTAATTATTGAAGTTTGTTTGTATTTTCCCAAGATAAAAAATTTTCCTTATCAACAGTTCTTTTTTCCCCCATAGGAACTGAGGATTGAAGCTAGAGTCTTCACATTTTACTATATTCCCAGCCCCTCTTTTTAATTTTTTGAGTCAAGGTCTGAGTTGCCCAGGCTGAGCTTAAATTTGCAATCCCTCTGCCTTAGTCTTCCAGAGTGCTGAGATTCTAAGCATGTGCCATCATGCCTGGCTTGGTAGTAGTTCTTAGTTAATGCTGTTAAAATGTCTTGCAACTTTTGTAATGCTTTGCAGTAATGTCTGGAACTTATAACCAGTCTGTAAGTTCTCATTTCTTTCCTTTCACAATTTGAAGTACCTGGGTGTCAGGGTGGAAAGAAGTTTGGATACTATTATAAGCTAAAAGAGGGGTACTTTTTAGACCAGCTTCTGTTTATCACAGGGCTGGAGTATTTTTCACTACTTACTAAGTGATACTATCAGGGGCCTTCAGTCTTTTGCCATTTCTTACCTTTTTTTTTTCTTTGATCATACAAAAAATTAAAAATAAGGAGTAGAAAGTATTTATTGAGAGAAAGAAAGCTTCTGACTGAGAGGGAGAAAAGGGGAAAGGGGACCTGGAAGGTGGGTTGGCTGGTCAAACATACTTCTCAAGGGTATTTATTGAGCAAAGCCAAGAGGTAAGGCTGGCTTAGGGTGGGAATTAATCAGTAAGATTACAAGTATAATCACTTAGATAATTGGACTCAGTGGCAAATCTGTGAGGTGGGACAAAACTGGTCAACTCATAAGTGTACAACAAGCATAGTTGTTAGGGTAATATTGATTAAGTGGGGATCAGCTGGGTAAACAAAGTCATGCAGTAAGGGCACAAGGACTTTTCTGGAACAGGTGGGTTAGGGAGGTTTGGTCCTCCTCGTAGGTAATTGATGGCTATTTGGAATATCAATTACTGCTGTTTATCTCAAGGGGAAGTACATGGGTGAGTAGTTCTTTTTCTCTAAGCCTGGCCTTCAGTGAACGTGCCTCCAGCCACACTTGTCTTCTGCATTGATCTCTGACTGCCTACACTATTTCTATCTAACATAGCTGTCTACAGTATCCCCCTGTAAAGAAGCACCCCTAACCCGACTACTTCCAGCTGAAGAGGGTCCTAGTTGTGATCAGCAATCAGAGATACTCCAAGAGGGTCTCGCTAAAGGCCTTGACAGGCACCAGGTGTGCTTGTTTTGTTTTGAGTAGATGTGTAAGTCTGGAGGTGACAAGGACACAGAACAAAATAGTATTCATAATTCCCTTGAGGCACACAGAAGCCATCTCTATTTACCTTATCACATTTTAACCCTTCATGTTAGCCAGCTTTTTAAAACTTGCCTTAAATTGTAACAGGGGAGCTTTCTGTTCTAATACTTGTCATTTGGAGTGTTCTTGCTTATTCAACTTTTGGATACTGGTTTGGACAGTAACTTTAAGCCACTCAACCATGTTCTTATCTATAAAATGAGGATTTTTATCTATCTTGCTTATCTCACATGTGGTTGTTGTGTGTAGTTAGAGCTGAGATATAAATGAGATAATACATATGAAAGGGCTTTGTAGACTCCTCATAGCCAAGAAGATGAAAATATTTATTATTGCTTTTTCTCTTGTCTTTCATTGAGGGTAATTTTCTCTTCTTAAATAAGATCTGGTTGGTAGATCATTGACAAATTGAGCATCTATTAAGTACAAGGTAGTATGCTAAGTACTAATGATCTAAAACAAGTCTTTCTTTACTACTTGCAAACAGGCCCTGACAGTAAAAGAATCTGGATCTACTTTCTAAAAGCTAGAGTCTTTATGAATAAAAATAGGTTGGTTATTGTGTGAGGTTTTAATTAAATATGTAGTTTAGCCATCTTGGTCATTGATTACTTTTTTGGGATTGATCAGTAGTTGAGAATATCATTTTTAGGTTTTCTGGTGTATATTAAGTGCTTATATTGATATCCATGTTTTGTAACTTATTTGCTATTAGGACAAATTGTTTTCTGTTTGGAGTAACTGTTAGAATGAAAAACTTTCAGCACAAGTGATATTAGTAGGTGCCCAGTTTTCTCCTGTAGCAGTTTAAGGTCTTTTATAAATGTCTGTGGATTAAGGAATGGACCTAAAGAATCTTTTTTTCTGAGAGGATCTCCATTAACACCTCAGAAAGCCAAAAACAAAAAACAAAAACAAACCTCTAGAGAGAGAGCAAGAGTGCCACCTACTGTTTTTAAATTAATTTCCTCAGGCTGGCAAAATTTACATGTTGTTTAGGTTGATGAGGTAAGTGAAAAAGAGAACCACATTAGAGTCAATGGTATTTGAGATACCCACTGAATAATTGTATACTATGTACTGGGCAGGATTTATTTTGTTTCATTTTGTTTGTGCTGGAAATTGAGCCCAAGGCCTCCTGAGTTAGGAAGCGACTCTACCACTGTGTCAGTAATACTGTTCTAGGAATTTATTTTTGTGAAATTTTGCCTCTCAGATTCACCAATTTAGAAAAATCACTGTGGAAACAATTTTTATTTTTCTTTTTTTAAACGACATGGCATTAAAGAGACTTTTCTTTTTTTTTCTTTTTTTTTTTTAAATAAGGTCTCTATGTAGCTCAGACTGGCTTGGAACTTGCTGTGTGACCCAGGCTGGCCTTGAACTCACAGTGATCCTCCTGTACACTACCACTCCCAACTAAAGAACATTTTGAGCAGGAAGAAAAGGAGCTACATAGTATACTTTTAATCTCTACCTCTTTAAAGCCACCAGTGTGCCTGTATTTACAGTTTTTACATATTTTATCACCATTTTATCTTCTACCTTAATCTTTTATCTTGAATGTTGGGAAAAAAGAGAAACACTTTTCTGTGCCACTGGTTAACATAGTGGCTAAACGATACATTTGTGCTGAGTTATCAAATAACCTTCATTTTCACAATGAAAGTTACATGTAAGCTGGGTATTCAGAATAAACACTGATAAAAACAAAACAAATTTTGTTTTAACAGGTATATAATTTGTCTCAGAATATTCAAGAAGATGATCTTCAACACTTACAAGTATGAATGTTTCATTATATACCTAAGTAATAAAATTTAATTCTTGCCTTAGTGTTAATTTATACTTGGAAGCTTATAAAATTTTAGCCAAATTGAATGTTACAATGACTTTAAACTGCTATATGATTTCTAAACTAGAGGAAATTTCATATATACTTGATGTGGTAGAAAATTAAATGTTTGGCTTTCAAATGATATCAAGGGTTCTGGCACCTGGTGCTCTGATATAGAACAGCTTTATGAATGAATGTCTTTGAGTCTGTATGGGGGCTTATTTTAAATAATACGATTTAATAGTTATTTACAGAATATGGAAGACTTGCCATGGAAGAAATCTATCAGAAACCATTTCAGGTTAGTAAGTGTTTCATCATTTTAAAACACTTTCCTGTGAGAAACTGTCGAGCCACCTCAGTTTATAACTTTGGAGAAATAAGGATAATACAACAAACTCAATTCTAGTGACAAATTCAGTAGAGTTAAATCACAGGTAATACCATCACCAGTTTACTACCAGTAGGAGGTCAAAAGAATTGGAACTAGATGTATTTAGACGTATTTTTTATACTTTCACTTACGTTAAGAAGGTAATGCTTCTCTTAATTACTATTTAAGTCCAAAACTTAAATCAGTAGGGATTTTAAGATAGTCATGTCATTTTTAAAATATGTGATAAATTATAACAAAATGTTTTAGATTTATTTTTTGTGATATATTACAAGTTGAAGCTACACCTTTATTTATTTATTTATTTATTTATTTATGCATGTTTGAAGTACGTAACTGCATTTCTTGTGTGGAATTTGTATGTATACATAACATATCTTAATTCCTTTTTTCAACCTACCTCCCCTCTTTTTCCCTTTCCTCCATCTCTTGATCTTCTCATTTGAAAAGATCTATTTTGGTTTCATATGGAAAAGTTCCAGGTAGTTTATTTTTTGTAGCAAGTATAATTTGCAGGTTGCTATTGCTGTTATAAGATTATCTGTAGTTAGAATGGGGGAGAATGACACTACCATGTTTGCTTATGAGTGTGTAAAAGTCCTACATAACAACATTGCTAGTGATTATTAGTGTTAAGGAATGTACATTGATCTTGCCACTACCTTGTGTGCCTACTGTGGTTCAGATGATCACTTTTGTGAAATAATTGGACAGGTCATGTCTTCATTTTAATATGTATATGAGTGAAATTACTGTATTTGGATTATGTTTTTTAAGACAATTTTTTTTGAACTAGACTAATTTTGCCATCCAGGAGATATTTTAAATTGTCACAGTTTGTGGGAAGGTTAATACTACTGGCATGTAGTGCCCAGAGGCCAGAGTTTCTGTTTAGTTCCTGCTGTGCAAAGGACAGCTATGCATAATTTGGGATAATGTGGCCCAGCTGGATGTGGTGACAAGTACCTGTGTTCTGAGCTGTAGTTACACCTGTGATTCACTGATCTTTCAGTTATACAGACTTGATTAAAATTGTGATCTAAATGCCCTGATATATTTTTTGTTCTTTTAAAAAATCCTGTATTATTGCATGGGTGACTGTTTATATGCAGTGAAGTTCTCAAATGGAGGTGATTACTTAGTATAGGGACTGGGAATGGTATTGATTTAGATAGGCCCTTGATATAACATGGGCAGTATTAACCATTTGGTTGCTGTAACTTTTGATAAGCATTGTTTAGGAGAGAAAGAAGTTTCAGTAGTAATAATAATAGTTGTGATTTTTCTTAAGGTTTTTTTTTCTAAGAAATGATTTTTTTTCTTTAGACATTAATGTTTTTGATTAGAGATTGGAGTTATCCTTATGAACATTCATATGGTTTGGAAGGTGGAAAACAATTTCTTGAAAAGAGGTTGCAGGTAAGTTCCATTTCCTGGAGAGGGAGAGCATAAGCATCAAGCTGTGCCAAGGGGTGGGCTGCCTGGTCTTTGCTTAAACTACCGATCACTAAGTGTCATTGGAATAAATTAAGTTATCCCAGATAAGCATAGATGATTTGATATATAATAGACTAAAAAATAAGTTGGTTGCAGTCCTAGGGAAAAAAAAAGGACAAAAAAGAAAACAATGCCTTTGAATCAAAAGTAGGAAAAAATATTTCTCTAGGACAAACTGCCCTCAGTAAATAGATGTTCAAAGGATCAACATTTTTGAAGGAACTTAACTTTTTAATTTATTTACTTCAGTTGCTCACATGTCTCTTTCCAAGCCAGCTGAGCCTTTGAACATTATGCATTGAACATAAGCAATGTGATACCCTTGCTGAAAGGAATGCTGTCTTTGATTGCACATAGAGCTGGAAAAGGGATCTTAAATATCTATTTCAACTTTCTTTTTTTAAAAATACACACACACACACACACACACACACACACACACACACACAGAGTGAAACCAGGACCCAGAAAAGTGATTTGCCTGTAGTCACTTAAGTACAGTTATTTGATAACTAGTACTAGAACTCAAATAGCCTCACTCCTATATAGTATGTCACACTAAGATATTCCTGGAAAGTAACCTCACAACAAGGTCATGATCCTTTATCCTAAAGGTATCTTCCTGTGGAAATTCTTGGGACACTTGTAGGCTGACGTCTGTTCACATATACAGAAGTACACAGAGATCACTTTATATAAGATTTTCTTTTTCTCTGTAATGATGCATTTGGTTTCTCAACCACATTCAAAGATTTGAGGTACAGTGTGATTTTTTTTTTTAATTCTAAAATGTGATTAACACCAACTTCTTACTGTTATTTGAAATGTATTTCAGAACCTTAAGATAATTTCAGTTCCCAGTTTTTCTCTTGTTTGTTGAGGGGAAATTGACATTAGGCATACTAGCTAAACTCTATATAATGCATTTCAAAGGCAAAGTTTTAAGTTTTTTGATGTGGTGTATGTTTTCAGAAAGTTGTTTGTATAAGTTAAGCATAACCTTGTTGTAACATACCCAGAAGCATCAACCTCCGTACTGCTTACCCCTAAAACCTCCTTTGGTATCCTGACTTTTACAGACTTTGTTATGAGTAAAATCACTTAGAGAAATTATTCTATTTTTTGTGTCTAGCTTTTTTTTTTTTTTTTGTCATCCAGTATTTGGGTTGAGATTAAACCATGTTTTTGTCCGTAGTTTAGTTCATCCTCAATCCTATACAGTAATTTACTGAATGAATAATTTCTTTTTTTTTTTTCTGCTGTTGACAGAGATTTAGGTAGTTTCCAACGTTTTAATTAAGAATAACAATTGTATTGTTACAGTGGCTTTTGAGAAGAATCTTTGAAAGAGTATATGAACTACATTTAGATGTTTGTAATTATTCAAAAAGTATTTCTAAGTTTAAGGTTTTCTTTCAGAAAATACATAGCTATTTCTCTTAAGCCCTAATTATTGATTAAGCTCTAATTTTTATTACGCTCTAATAATTAGCATAAATTGTATGTTAGAGAGAGCCCTGAAGTAACGACAAATTACTAAGGTTCTTTGAACTGTATGAGAACCTTTTTATTTTAGTTCTTATTTTTAGTAGGGGCTAACTTTTTTATTTATAGGCAAACTAGTATTTTACTTTTTTGTTTCATTTTGACATCATAATTAATTTGACATAATTTTATAAGTCATAACCATATCTTATTATTCATATGAGTTAGATGATTAACTATTTATATTTTTGATATCTCAGGCAGCTTTTTTAGGGAAAAAAATCTTTTTTGGTTTAAGAAAATGTGGGGTCTTACCAAAGTGGACCTTTCATAATTTTTCTTATTTTCAAGCCCTCTTTTGGAGTACCACATGAGACTAGTATACATGCATGTGACTATGTATATTTTCTTTTTAAAAGTTTTAAACAATTTTCTTTATCCTTTTTTATGCCATTGCCCTGTCTCTTTCTACCCTTAGGTAAAGCAGAATCAACATGAAGAGCTACAGAATGTAAGGAAGCACATTCATAATTGTTTCTCAAATTTGGGTTGCTTCCTTTTGCCACATCCTGGTCTTAAAGTTGCAACTAATCCTAGTTTTGATGGACGATTGAAAGGTGAGAATTCTCATTCTTGCTAAAATCAGAACTTACTTTTTAGATGCTGAAAGTTTTTTGAAAATACATGATTCCCTAAATGTTGTGTTTTATACTAGTGAACATCTTGATGCATTGATAGTGATACAATTGTAATGATAGTAGTAATGTTTCTAGCTTTCTTTTGGTTTGTTTGTAAACTGTCTAGCATGTTGATTAGCTTATTTTATAAGGTTCAGAACTGATGTTTTACCCAATCCAAAAATGGGCATCTGAGATGAATATACACTTCTCAGATGAAGAAATACAAATAGCAAAGAAATATATGAAAAATGTTCAATATCTTTGGTCATTTGAGAGATGCAAATTAAAACAACACTGCAATTCCATCTCACTCCAGAAAGAATGGCTACCATCAAGAAGACAACCAACAACAAATGTTGGCAGGGTTGTGGGGAGAAAGGAACTCTTTTTCTACTTGGTGGGAGTGTAGACTGGTTTGGCCACTGTGGAAATCAGTGTGGAGATTTCTTAAAAAACTAGGAGTGGAGGTCCGATATGATCCAGCTATTCCTCTTCTGGATATTTTCCCATAAGAATTAAAAACATGTGCACCTATGTTTATAGCAACACAATTTGCAATAGTTTAATCTTGAAAGCAACCCAAACGCCTATCAACCAAGGAATGGATAAAAAAGATTGTGAGTTTTTAATATAATGGAACTATATAAAAGATAAACTTGATAGTTTTATGGGTAAATGGATGAAACTAGAGACCATAATGATAAGTGAAATAAATCAGACTTGAGTGTGTAACCATCATATTGTCTGTCTTGTGTAAGAAACTGAAAGAGTAAACAAGATCCAAAATGTATAATAGATATTGTGAATAGGGAAGAAACTGTTCAGAAGAAAAGAAAAACTATGATAGGAGAAAGGAGGAAGGAAGAGAAAAGGAAAAAACATATATATATATATAAACATAAGACAGTTAAGACAGTTATAGAGCTGGTTTCTCTTGGCTCATGGAGGGGGAAATTTTGTGCTAGTAATTTTCTGGACAGTGTCTCATGCCTATATCTTATACCCTGAACAACTACTGTGAATGTAATAGGCAGTATGTTGATTATTGTTACTTTCCTACTAGCCTGTTTTGAAACTGTTTTACTGTTTTATCTTTTTTGTTTAAAACAAAACAAAACAAAAACTGATGTCTTAAATTTTGAAGGCTGAGAAGATTCTTTAATATTTCATATGATTGCAGCCTGCTAAGAAGCTTTACCATTTAATTGTATTGATGCAGTCTGATTTAAATCTCCATTTCAGAATGGATAGTGTAATGTTTTATGTTTATTTTAGAATTATTTTGAGTGTGGTGGCAGAATGCTCAAGGATTGATAAAACTTACAATATGGCTAGAAAAAGAATCTGGTATTAAAATTTACTCTCAAATTGTTTGCCTCTTTTGAAGAAACTATTTTCATTAACACAATGTGGAATTTGGTAGTTCGTAACTTGAACTGGAAGAATTATGTGGGAATGGAGGAAACAATCTAATGGAGCAATGGAAATTATATCTTTTTCCTAGGAGATATGGCATGTGTGTTTTTTTTTAGATGATTCTACTTACATAATAGTATGTACTCATTTCATAAAACAGTTTTTATGAATCCTCATCAATAGGTACTTAATTAAAATTCTTTGACTAATAATGTTGGCCAATTTCATGCCCACCAGATATTGATGAAGAATTTAAACGAGAGCTTCGAAATCTAGTTCCATTGCTGCTTGCCCCTGAAAATTTGGTAGAAAAAGAGATAAGTGGATCTAAAGTCACTTGTAGAGATCTTGTAGAATATTTTAAGGTAGGTAGACTCTAATCGTGGCTTTGTCTAAACTAGAAGTACAGTCAGTTTAAAACTAATTTGTATATATAACAATTTTAAAATCTGTATTTTAAAGTAAAAATAAACTTTTTTCTGTTTCAAATTGGGTGTACCACCATTTAAGGAAGTAGCAGACTACTTGTGATGACTGGTAGAGTGATTTTATTCATTCACAGAATTATCCTACTTCTCCATCTGCCATATTGGGAAGAGCCATTCATTGTATCATAATGCCTCTCTGTCATTTATGAGTGACAGTGGGAATCAGAAGCATAATTCTGCGTTCTGAGTTCTCACAAAAGCATTTTTTTCAAAGTTCTGAGAACTTGATAAGAGCAACTGAAAATGTTATACTGGTCTTTGAGACCAATTAAATTATTCAATTTTCTTCATGTTTTTCTTTAGTAGCTTTCCTTTATAGCTTGCCTGTCAGAACAAGAAGACTATAGAGTATTGTAGGTGGAGGGAAAATCCCTTTGACTAAGAGTTAAGAATGTATTTTTGTTTATTTACTGGCTACTTGAGAACTTTTATATTGTACTTAAGAATTAATTTTGAGTAAGTAGAAAGTTAAGATGAAAGTCTCATGGACTTTGAAAAACTCATCCTTTTCTTACTCTTAACTAAAAATTAGGTAATTTTTCTTGTGCTGAAATATAGTTTCAGCTAGTCAAAGTAAAATATTGGGCTAATATGTTTTCTATCTTAAACTATTTTGAGACACTGACAATAGGAGAGAATTATAAATTTTTTTCACAAAGTATATGGCATTTTATATGTAAGAACTTTAAACATATGAAATGCACTGTATATAAGTTAGAATTGTTTAGAAATGTTTCTCTAGGATATTACCTAATAGCATTTGTATTTAATAATATTGAGAAGAGGATTAACTTTGTTGGAATGAATATGATTTTTAAACCTTGGAGTTTTCTTTTAGTGGTCGAATTGTTTTTATATTAATGATTTTTCTTTGGGAATCTTCTGTCTTTTAGGCTTACATTAAAATTTATCAAGGGGAAGAACTTCCACATCCGAAGTCCATGCTTCAGGTAAGGGGAGAGAGAGAGAGGGAGAGAGAGAGAGAGAGGGAGGCTGTCTGTGGCTGCTGGAGGAGGGAGATGTGTTATTTATATAGTTATTTGGGAGAAAGAACAAAGATATTTGCTTTAGAGAGATGCTAGAAATGGAAGTAGGGGAAGTGTATTCTTTTTTGTGTGCAAATACATTTTGTATATCTATAGCAATATATATCATGGGTCCTAAAGTATGTGTGTGTTTGTATAATTTTTTAATAACTGCAGATTATAGACCTTGAACATATCTGGTCACTAGAAATAAGAGTCCTTGGTATCTTCTCTTTACATGTTCAAAGTATAGGAAATTTTCTGTTACATAAGATAGTTTAATGTAGGCCTTTCTGAACTAAGATTCTGTGTTCTGAATCTTTGACCAAATGTTTAAATAAGGCTTATTTTCATATTAATTATTTAGAGGTACTTCTAGTGAATAAATATTTCTTTTTTCAGTGGTGATCTTTTGGAACAGTATTTTAATCCAGTTAATTCTTTTTAAGATTCTGCTTTGGGCAAATTCTTAGTTTTTGTGTTTTGAGATTTTCTTTGGAGACTGGGTCTCTCTGTATACTTTAGGTTGGTGTTAAACTTACTAGGTAGCCTAGGCTAGATTTGAACTCAAGGTGATCCTCCTACCTCAGCCTCCTGAGTGCTGGAATTGCAGGTGTGCACCATCATACCTGACAAATTTCTCAGTTTTAAAGTTGACTATTCAATATTTGCTAATAAAACTCATGAAATACACGGTTTTATAGATTTGAAAATGTCTGTCATGTGAATTCAGTCATGAGAGAGAGAACCACATGTAGGGAATTTGTGATTCCTTACATCTGGAGACTCAGTACATTTTAGGGTGTATGTATTTATTTATATCTATTGTCTGAACATATGAGGTATTTTCCACAAATGCATTTTATTAATAATTTTATTTATTTTGTTTGTTTTTTTTTGAGTCAGGGTCTCATGTAGCTCATGCTGGCCCTGAATTTGCTACATAGTCCAGGCTGGCTTTGAATTTGTAGTGATCTTCCTGCCTCAGCCTCCTGAGTGGTGGGATTATAGGAGGGCACCACCACACTTGTTCTATAAGCCTATTTTAGCATGAATCTAAGTAGAACAAAATAAGTAGGCAGGAAGTCCTATTAGAAGCTTATGTCATATCCTATTAATAGATACCCTTGCAAAGGAAAACTAAAAATTGGTATTTTCTGTGATATTTTGAATTTGTTCATTGTACATAATTTATTATGTTAATCAAAATTTAGGATTATGGGATATTTTTTACACAATAATTGTATATTTATCTTTTAGGCAACAGCTGAAGCTAATAATCTTGCTGCAGTAGCAGGAGCACGAGATATCTATTGCAAAAGTATGGAACAGGTTTGTAACCAAACTTAAATTTGATGCTAGTGTGGGGTAGATGATTTAAAGTACAGTAATATCTTAGTTAATAATTGCTTCTGTTTGCAAAAAATTTAGTTTGCAAATAAAATCATTTGACAGAAATTTTTAAACTGCATGGGGTAACAAACATGACCACAGCCATTTTCCCCACATGAACACAAAATCAGCCATTTTTCCCAAAATCATAAAAAATAATTAAGTTCATAAACCAAGGTACCACTGTAATTGTGTTTCTTACGTATCATCACATGACTTTGTTCTATAATTTCTTTTATGATTTCTACTAGAAACAAACTATAAAAATTACATAGCTAAAGTGCAGAATTCAGGTGGTAACTCATTATATAAAGTACTGAAATATTTTCTGGCTCATGATTCTGAGTGCTGCTATTTTTAGTACCCTCTGATAGAATTAACAAATAGCAGGGATAGGGGCCGCAGATTTAGCTCAGTGGCATAAGCGCCTGCCCTGCAAGCGTGAGGTCGTGAGTTCGATCCCTGGTACCAAAAAAACAAAACAACAACAAAAAAAACAAATAGCAGGGGTTTTTTTTGTTGTTGTTGTTGTTGTGTGTGCTGGGGATTGAACCCATGACCTTGCGCTTGCCAGGCAGGTGCTTACACTGCTGGACTAAACCCCTGGCCCCATAAATAGCAGTTTTTTGCATTAACCATGCTCAGTCATTAAAGTATGGTACTAGAGTGTAATCTTTTATCTACTGTCTTATCTGCAGTCTTTTGTGCTATTAGGGTATATGCGGGTCCACTGAAGTCAGATATAGAACACAGAATTTAGTGTTAGTGATATTAATTATGTTTGGAAAAGGATTAGCTTGAATCATTCAAAACATGTAAGAAATAATAAATTATAACTACCTATGAGGTATGGTAAGCAAGTTTGAAATTGATTTGTAAAAATTATGAGCAGGAAACTTTTTTCAAGTGTTAATATTTCTAACAGAATCTCTCCAACTGTAATTGTTTCTGTACAGGTATGTGGTGGGGACAAGCCTTACATTGCACCTTCAGACCTGGAGCGAAAACACCTGGATCTCAAGGAAGTGGCAATTAGACAGTTTCGTTCTGTGAAAAAAATGGGTGGAGATGAGTTCTGCCGTCGTTATCAGGACCAGCTTGAAGCTGAAATTGAAGAAACCTATGCAAATTTTATAAAGCACAATGATGGCAAAAATATTTTTTATGCTGCTCGTACCCCTGCCACGCTGTTTGCGGTTATGTTCGCGATGTATATAATCTCAGGACTGACTGGCTTCATTGGCCTAAACTCTATAGCTGTCTTGTGTAACCTTGTCATGGGGTTAGCACTGACATCCCTTTGTACTTGGGCATATGTTAAGTACTCTGGGGAGTTCAGAGAAATTGGAACTATGATTGATCAGATTGCTGAGACACTATGGGAACAGGTTGGTATCTATCTTTTGGCTTTTTAATGACTAATCTCATTTTTCCCATGATTATGTACTCCCCCTTACAGTATTTGCACACCTTCTTTCCTTTACATAAGGAGTAACGAAAGGATATTTTGTTTTGTTTAGATATGGAATCTCTACTGTACTATCTGTACTTGAAGATTTCTTTTTTTAAAGTCTTAATTGTAACATACTTTGGTTAACTTAAATCCAAAGTGTCCTCTGGGTAGATAGATTCTTACTTACAGACCTGATTATGCCATTCCATGAGGAGGACCATAGCTTGTAGTTTTTTTCTTCAAGAAAATGAAATATAATAAGTGAACAATTTAAAAGGTAAGAAAAAGAAATTTGGAAGTACAGTCAATGCTTTTGAAAAGAAGTTTCTTACTAATATCATGAAGAAACATTGTAGGAGAATTTGAATGATAGGTCTTTCATGCTTTCCATGAAGGTGGAGATTTAGTGATGAATACCAGGAACAATTCTACAGAGATTGCTTTCTGAAGAAACTATGGTACATGTGTGTACCATGGAAATACCAATGATCTTGAGCAGAGCGCCAACTTCAGTCATAATCTTTTACCTCACATCAGAATTCAGAGCCAGGTTATGAACTGTTGCACAGCAAACATCTACTAAAGAAAGCCATTTTGTGTACCCTCCAGCTGTGTTTTGGAATTGCCCATAAGCAGATAATTTGACTGAAGTGGTATTGAGGATGTCATTAAAATGATCATTGTGAAATACCTGAGCATCATGTCAAGGACCAGAATGAATGCTGTGGTTATTACTGATGAAGGGTACATATAGTAGGCATTTTCACATGCCATTTGTGGAACAGTGAGGTGTTTACCTTATTTGAAGGTTTAGAATTCACAGGTTCATATTTGCTTTGGCTTTAAATTCAAAAACTGAAGAAGTTGGACATTTTTTGAAGCAAGTTGACTGAATATTGACTTCTCCTACTAATACATGGCTTTATAGAGGGCCCACTATATTGGAATTTTTGTGTTTTCTCTTTAGAGAAATGCTCCACTAAGATCTGATTTGGAACTTTGTTTTTGGATATTCATTAAGTTTACATTTTTATCTTTTAAAAACCTCATCATTTTGTGATCCTTTGATAATTTCAATAGAAGATAGATTAAAAGCTATCACCACCTAACTTTTTGAAAAAATATGATGTACTTTAAAGTTTTGAACTATTACTAATTTTCTGGAGCATAAATGTCAGCAATTTTACAGTGTCTTCTGAAATATACTCGTGTTCAGCATCGATTCTAAGCTTTTAGAGATGTCATTATTATAACAGAGATGTATTATTACAGAACAATTCTGAGGTGCGTAAATTATTTTCATGATAGTATACTTGAAGTAAGGGGATTCTTAAGAGATCTGCACTGCGTCAACAAACCTTGTCTAAATTTCTTTGCATTTCTCTTTTCTTTTGCTTCAGAGGAGTCCCAGGAAGGTGAGAAATCTACAAAGTCTGAAATTCTTGTAGTCTTAACTCTTTAGCTTTAAGGCACTCTGAATCATTCTCCTAACAAATCACTCCATGTTTTAGGTGTTTTCCAAAATGTTTGAAGTTACTAGACGTCGAATGGTTCATCGTGCTCTTTCATCAGCACAGCGACAGAGACTGTCATCCAACAATAACAAGAAGAAAAATTAGACAGTATTTTTAACTTTTTTCTCTATCTGAAGTGTTCACACTTATACATGTAGGACAATAAGCAGGACCGTCTGGGCCGGTCTGCATAAATGCTGTATACATACCAGATTTGATGCTGCATATAGGGTATGGAATTGCACATCCATCTCATAGGATTTGTAAATGGTTTGAATAAGAGGAAAGTAATTTTTGTTGCATATGTCTAATTGCATAATTTGTAACATAATTTTGTTTTCTTTTGGGAAAAGCATCTTTATTTCTCACATTCCTGGTTATTTTTGTCATTGCTTTGAATTGAATTTTTATATCTATTTTTATATGTAACTCTTTTTTTACCTCATGTTTTTGTTTGTTTTGCACATTTCTCATACCACAGGTATTGAAGCCACTGGGTGATAATTTGATGGAGGAAAACATAAGGCAGTCTGTAACAAACTCTATCAAAGCAGGCCTGACTGACCAGGTGTCTCATCATGCCAGATTAAAGACAGACTGACAGTTCATCTCCTCATGGACTCCACTTCCCCTTTTTCATGCTTGCTGTAAAATGAGAACTCAAAAATAAACCAAAGTTTACAATCAACTGTAGAAGTAGTTTAGTGTAACTGGCTTCACAGATGGCTGCCACAGAGTGTGAAATTGTTTGTTGGTTTTTAAGCATTCTTTTAATGGCTCCTTAGTCCTGGAGATTAGCTGAGGAGCATTAGTTTATCATGCACATTTGTGCCATGTTTAATTCTTTTCTTTTTACTTAATCTAATGTTAGTGAAATTTGTCTTATGTAAAAGGATATTTCAGGGAAATATTTTAAGAAATCTATTTAGTCTCTTTAACACAATGTCCCATTGAAATTTTAATTTTTAGAGAATTTATGAATCACTGTATCAAGAATCAGATTGGAATGACAATGAAGCCTTTATTGAGCCACTACATTAAAAGTATATATTGCTTTACTGCCTTCAATACCAGTATTACATAAATGCATGTGTCAGAAATTTCACAAAAATTACATGACAACTCTTATAGCTGAGAAAGTAATTTCTGAGGTGTACATTTATCTTGCCTTTTTAAATTTATAAACCTGCCCTAAAAGGAGATGCATATCTGGGAAAATCTGAACTGTCTTTTTGCAGTTTAGCCTTCATGTACATAAAATATGCCATTAATTTTATTGGGGGAGAAGCTCCATCCAAAAATGTTGCCTACAGCTATGAGTTAAGAGTGTCTGTACAGTGTGTAGCTTTTATTTTCTAAAATCACAGATAGGGCATGTATATGAATTATAAATATATAAATACGATTTTGTATTAAAAGTTTTGTAGTTTATGGCAAAATCTGGTTCTGTGGTAGGCTAATAAGTACAATTCCTGTGAAAGGAATGTTTGTGGCTCATGTCAGTGTGTGAATGCATAGACAATTTGAAGTTTTTGATATATTTGTGATATTTATCTTCCTTGAAGCACTGCAATCTCACCTCCCCAAGGGAATTCAATGGGAATGTTTGTTGTGACTTGTTCTCTGTTGCATTTTAAAGTTATTTCCTGTAATTTATTTTCAGTACATAATTAAAAAGTTGTTGTATATATAAAATGAAACTTGTGATTTTTTTTTAAAAAAGGAATTCTTCAAGTACATATTCTACTACATAAGTCATATTTGTCTGTACTGAAAAGAGCATGAGCAGGAAACACTCAAGTTGAGAGTATAATGTACCTTGAAGCTGAGTGTGTAGAAAGCTATTTTCTGTGTCTGAAAGGGAAAACTTGTGAGAATCTAGGGATTTATTAATTTCTCTCCCACTGGTGTGTGTGTGTGTGCGCGCAAAATATGTGTAAGACTGACATTTTTTCAATACTTTTGTAACCTTTATGAGCATCTTTTAAAACACCTGGTTTGGTTTGTAGTGAAGAGAATTCAGGTCTTGTATGCATGAAAGTTTTTAATTTACTTTGGTTGATGTATCTTTTCCCCCAATCAAATCCCATTTTACATGGATTGTATTTGTTTCCATTTGTGTTAAGTTGTTCCTACTCATCTGTTCTTTTTAAAGAATCCCCATCTCTTCACAATCCCCATTTTATGAATGCTGTGGACTGTTTATATGAACGAAAAATAAAAAGTTTGTTGTATAATAGAAATTGTTCTGAAATGAAAGACTTACATAGCTTACCTCTTAAAAATTATGAATATCATTAGTTTTTTAAAAATATTTCTTGTGAGAGTTTTTCTCAAAGAAGTATCATTTTCTATATGATTCCAAGAAAGCACTTTACTCTCAGAAGGCTCTGGACATTGTTAAGCAACAGACAATAAAAAGGATTAAAGACAAATTCAAAACTGTTGTCTTAAATAACAACTTTAATGTTATTATATTTTCTGTGTGGTGCCGTTTTAGTGATGTTACAAATTAGGTTTTTAAAAAGATTTTCTTAATGGCAAAAGAAACTTCAAAACTTACATTAAGCACATGGAAATTAAATAACACCCTCCTGAACAACCAGTGGGTTACAGATGAAATTAAAGAAGAAATTAAACTATTTGCAATTCAATGAAAATGCAGATACAACATACTGGAACCTATAGGGTGCAATGAAAGTGGTCCCAAGGGGAAAACATACAGCAATGAAATCTCACATCAGAAAAACAGAATGAGCACAAATAACCTAATGCTGCACCTCAAGCTTCTAGAAAAAGAACAAGTCAAGACTGAAGCTCATAGAAGGGAGGAAATTACAAAGATGAGAGCAGAAATTTACACAATTGAGACTAAGAAAACAATGCAAAGAATTGAGTTAGTTTGTTGAAAGAATAAACAAAGTTGATAAACCCCTAACCAACTTTATCAAGAAAAGGAAGAAAAAACTCAAAATTCAAGGAAATGAGAAATGAAAAGGGTGAAATTACTATAAATCCTGTGGAAATTCAAAAGATCATCAAAACCTACTTTGAAAACCTTGCATTGGCTGGAAAACAGAGGAAATGGACAGATTCTTAGAAACGTGAATTACCAAAGCTGAATCAAGAAGGCAAAAAAATGTTGAATAACCTAATATGAGTTACTGTAATTGAAAATGTAAGTAAAAAACCTACTAACAAAGAAAAACCTGGGTCTTGATGGATTCATGGCAGAATTGTACAAGAAATTTAGAGATTTAGTGCCAATACTCCTCAAACTTTTTTTAAAAATTGAAAGGGAAGCAATTCTCCCTAACCTGTTCCCAGAGGCAAGTGTTACTCTGATACCAAAACCAGAGAAAGACCTAACTAAAAAAGAACTATAAGTCAATCTCCCTATTGAACACTGATGCAAAAAATCTCAATAAAATACTAGCAAACAATGCAGCAAATCATCAAGAAAATTACATACCATGACCAAGTGGGATCCATCTCACTTGGAATGCAGGGATGGTTCAGCATACACAAATCAATAAATGTAATACACTACATCAACAGAGCCAAAGACAAAAATCACACTATTTCAGTGGATGCAGGAAAAGCTTTTGATAAATTCCAACACTGGTTCATGATAAAAAGCCCCATAGAAAATTGGAATAGATGGTCTCTACCTCAATCTGATAAAAGCCATCTGACAAACCAGCCAACATCATACTAAACGTACAAAAACTGAAAGCTTGTATTCTAAAATCAGGAGCAAGACAAGGATGTCCACTATCACTACTCCTGTTCAATATAGTTCTGGAAATGTTAGGCTGAGCAATTAGAAGAGAGAAGTAGAAGAAATGAGAGGAAAAAAGTTAAAAGTCATTATTTGTAGATGACATGATACTGTACATAAAAGAACCCAAAAAGTCTAGTAGTCAAAAGACTACTAGACTTCATAAGCAAATTCAGCAGTGTAGCTGGATTCAAAGTCAACAGTGAAAAATCTAGCATTCCTATACACAACAAACTTGCAAGTGTAATTATGGAAATGACACCTTTCACAACAGCATTCAAAAAAATACTTAAAAATCAAAGGATGTAAAAGATCTATGCACTGAAAACTATAATACTCTAAAAGATATTGATGAGAATATCAGAAAATGAAAAGATCTTCCTTGCTCTTGGATAGGAAGAACCAGCATAGTGAAAATGACTGTACTCCCAAAACTTATACAGATTTAATGCAGTTCTGATCAAAATACTGTTAACCTAGAGAAAACATTCCTAGAATTCATTTAGAAACAGAGGAGACCTAGAATAGCAAAGGCAGTCCTGGGTAACAATGGCAAGGCAGGAGGCATTGCAATCCCTACTACAAAGCTACTGTGATAAAATCAGCATGGTACTGGAAAAACAAAACAACAAACAGACCTGAGGAGCAGTGGAACAGATCAGAAGAGGCAGGCGCAACTACAAAGACAGCCACCTTATCTTTGACAAAAGGGCCAAACATGTTCACTGGAAGAAAGCCTATTCAATAAATGGTGCTGGCTTTCCACATGCTAAAGACTAAAACTAGACCCAGGTCTATCACCATGCACTAAAGTCAAAGTGGATCAAGAATCTAAATATTAAAACAAATACTAAATCTACTAGAAGACAAAGTAGATAGAAATTTTGAAGACATAGGGATAGGTAAGAAGTTTATGAACAATATGCTAACTGCATGAGAAGTACTTGAAAGAAACAACTGGGATCTCATTAAAGTTAGTCTGATCTTTAATGCCCATCAACTGAGAAATGGATGAAAAAGATGTGATATTTTTATACAATGGAGTATTACTCAGCTTTAAAGGATAAACGACGCTTTTATAGGTAAATGGGTGCAACTTGAGACCATACTCATAAATGAAATCAAACTTACATGTGTAAATGTCAGTCTCCATAGTGTTAAAAAAAAACCCTGAAAAATCCAAAATTTACAATAGATATTGCGAAAATGAAAGGGAAAGTGCTCAAAAGGAAAGAACAACTGGAACAAGGGAAAGGAGAAAAGGGAAAAGATTGTATATAGGTATACATATATTTATGTGTGTATGTATATTTATATAATCTCTAAGTTCATCAAAGAGAACAGTTTGTGCTTTCATTGTTTGATCATTTTTTCATGCCTAAATCTTGTAACTTGAACAACTACTTCTAAGATGACAATAAGCAATATAGTAACTAGTATTAATTCCCTACTTAAAAAAGATTTCCTCAATGACAAATGATTTATCCTATTTAAGACTCAGTTTACTTGCTGGAAAGAGGCAATCATTTGTGATCCTGCTACTGAGTTGTGTTACGTATTTTTCATGACAATGGATAGCTAGTCATCCTTAAAAAAGCTTAGGCTTTTAAACTGGCTACTTATGTGTTAGTGTGGGTTGCTTATGTCTTTTGCATGTGTGTACACTTCAACCTAAAGGTTCATGGCATGTGAATCTGACCAGAATTGATGTATTTGTGCTAATATTTTTCCATTTGTGTCACAGTTGTGGGGCAATGATACAGATCAGCTTGAACAGCTGGTAGCTGTCTTCTCCTTTGAGCCTCTGCCAAGCAGAGGACTTGACTTTGGGGAGGGGAAAAAAAAATTTTCCAAGCAGTATAGAGTTGCTAACTCTTCTTTGTTTAAGTCTTAGATTAAATTCTAAGACCTCCTGACCTTCGGATTTGCATTTTGCTGAAATTTAGCCCACGGAATTGAGCTACTTTCATAGACTGCAGTGAAATACACCTTTTATGTTCTTTTTTAACTTTGTGACTTTGGGGCTTTTCAGAGCTAAAGATAACAGCTGACCAAGTCAAAAGTACCCAAAGATATGCGTAAAAAAGGTCTAGGGGAGGAATCACAGTTGTTGGATAGCTCAGTAAAACATTTTCACACATGTATTTGTATTCCTTATAGTCCTGTGAGATTATATAGGAGATCACCTCATCAAAAAAAGAAGTCTCCTGTGTCTCAGGCTTGCAAACCTAGGTTTTTTTTTTTTTTTTAATCATTGTGAAGCTTTAGATACAGATAAATAATGTCCCTACCTCAAGATGTAAGCTTTGTCTTGGCTACATTCTGAAAAGCACTAAAAAATGGAGTGGAAAAATTTTGCTAAAATTGAATGAAACAATGTCAGATTTCCCATAATATTATCATTTTAAAATGAATCATATGATCAAGAACTGAAAATTTCCCTATTCATTTATTTGTATACTTTAGAGGTAACCATTATTTACTTTGGTATGTCTGCTGAAATCTTTCCTGTGCTTATTGACATGTCTGTGTGTGCATAAGATATATTCCTGATTTTTATTTTACACAAAAATAAATCATTTTGTACAATTTTCAGATAGCTTGCATGTTTTTCTGGGTTATTGAATAACTAATCCTCATGTGGTAACATAGATTTGATTCTTTTAAGGGTAAATAGGGCTTTTTTTTCCCTGTACCAGGGATTGAACTCATGACTTTGTGCTTGCCAGAAGCTTATGTCACTGAGCTAAAAACCCCTTAAATAGGGCTTTTTGTTGAGTTGGTTTTTTGTTTGAGTTGTGGGTCTCATCATGTTGCTCAGCCTGGTGTTGAACTCCTGGGCTTAAGTGCATCTCTGCTTCAATCTCCTGAGTAACAGAATATAATTGCATTCCACTATGCCCAGCTAGTGAATACGATTTTGACTACAGAACACTGGATTTTGTATTTCTTTCTCACTGTACTTCCTAAAGCTTGTCCATACCTTATTTAAGAGCTATTGAAGTTTGTTTTGCTTTTTGTTTTCTTTCCCAGTGCTGAGGATTGAACAGAGGGTCTTTTTGATGCTAGGTTAACAGCTTAGCAGTGAGCTAAATCCCCAGCCCTTTAAGAATTTTTAAATGGCTAGCATAGTCATTCTAGAGGCAAATGAATCTATAGCCACTTATGGAACAAGAAAGATAATCTAAAATAGGATAGTTTAAATTTGCCAGTTACAAAATATGAAGATTACCTAGAGCTTGGAAAACTTAGAACTGGAAGAGTACTTAAATTTCAACTCAAGGGAAAGGAGATGGATCTTGGATCTTAGTGCTTTTCAGAACACAGCCAAGACAAAGCTTGTATCTTGAGTTAGGGACATTACTATCCGTGTCTAAAGCTTTACAATGTTTAAAAACATGTTATTTCTCTGGAAGAGGTAGAATCTGTGTTGTGAAGGACAGAAGTTAACAATAGATTGAAAGGATACTTTACTGAAGTAAAAAAAAAATTTTTTTCCCAGAGAATGTCTCACTGCAGTTCAGGTTGGCTTTGAACTCACTATGTAGCCCAGGCTGTTTGACTCTTGATGACCCTCCAGTCTCATCTTCCCAAGTGCTAAAATTATAGGCATGTACTACTAGTCCTGGTTTAAAGTGAATATTGTCTCCTAAATTACAGATCAATTCTTAAGCTTCATAAGTATGCCACTTGGCTTCACAAGCTTTGGATGAGTTCTTCCCTTTTAAATACTTGAGGAACAAATTAGTTTTAGGCACAGATGACTGTTCTTCAGTCTTCATTGATTAGGGACATGTTTAAAGTACGGCTTTCTAAGTCCCCTCTTTGACTCTTGAATACAGAAAAAGCCTCAGAGCTAAATTACATAGATCAGCAGAGGTTAAATCTAGCAAAGTACACCTTCAACATTAAACATAACTGTCTCACACATACATAATGAATAAGTATGGAAATATATTTATCCCCTTAGCAAACCAATAATTAGAAAAGCTGATTCAGGGCATTAGTGAAATAGGAGTTCTATAATTTACCATGAGGGATATTTTGAAAGAAATATCTTGTGTAGTGAATAGTAAATAGCAAAGTCGGACATCTAAATCAGTTGGTCAGTCTTTGGGTCTCAGGAAGTTCTAAATGGTCTAGCAATATTTATTTCATTAGAAATTAAAAATTTTTAATTGAGTGCCAAAAGCCACTGTGTGTTGAGTGGTGTGACCTGAAGGCCTCCGAAGCAATCCCTCCCATGCAGCCATGGGACTTTTCTTGGAACATGGCAGTGCCCCACCTAGCATTCCCAAACAGTCTGGGACCTATGGGTCCTCACTGGGGTCCTGGTTGGGCCCTACCCAACAACTCCCAGGTAGCTGGAAGCCACCATTTATTGAGCAATGGAACCTGAAGGCCTTCCACAGTGAACTTTACCTAGCTGTGCAGCCCCAGGACCTTGTTTAGAATCTGGTTGGGCCCCACCCAGTGACCCCAAGAAGCCCAAGAGCTTTGGTGCACTGTGTATCATGAGCTGAAGTCCTGCCCAGTGTATTCCCCATACCATTCAGCCTTAATACACCACTCAGAACTTGGTAGGGCTCAGTCCAGTGACTTCATGAAGCCAAGGAGCTTTGGTGAGCCACATGGGATGTGCTGAAGATCTACCCAGCCTACCCACCTACCCTTTAGGGAGCCTTTGAGTGCCACTAGGGACTTGGTAAGGACTGCCTAACATCCCCCACTCAACTGGGGAAACTCCCTGCAGTACAGTCAGACATCTTCAACCCAAGAAACAACTGAGACTTTGCATTCAACTGCCCCAGGGGAATACAAGGAAATCACAAAAGAGCAAAATCCAATCATAAACCTCCAGTCCATCCCAAACCAGCTGAAGAACAGACATAAAAGAAAATGTAAGCCACGTGCCTAAAACTTCTGAAATGATAGCAACTGAAGTCAAGAAACAACAACACAAAGCTATAAAGGAACTCAGATCACAATCTCCCAGACAAAAGAAGTGATAAATGTAACAAAAGAAATGCTTAACACATCAAAAGAAGACAGTTAAAAAAATAGAGGAACACTGCAAAGCAATTGAAACCTCGAATGAACAATATAAGAAAGAATGAGAATGCATGAAAAAGATTCAAAGGGATAACCAGGAAATAAAAAAATTCCATTGAAAGCTGGCCAAACTGCCTCAATGAATGTGAAGATAGATTTTCAGACTTTGAAGACAAGATTGCAGCTAGTGAACAGGAAAGGAAAGATCTTTTAAAAGTAACAAGGAATCAGGAAATGGCAATTCAACAGTTGCAAGATGATGCAAGGAAGAACAATATAAATTAATAGGTATAAAGGAAAAAAGAAGATGAGACATCAAAAGACTATTTACAGAAGTAATAGCTGAAAATTTTCCAAACATGGGAAAGGAAACTGACATACAGACAAGTAAAGCATATTGAACTCCACTTAGCCATAAGCAAAATAAATCTACACCCAGACCTATAATAATCAACATCCCAGAAATTCAACATAAGAACAGAATATTAAAGCTATTGGAGAAAAGAAACAAATCACCTATAAAGGGAGGCCCATCAGAATCATGGCAGAGTTCTCAACACAAACAATGAAATCAAGAAGAGCATGGAGTGAAGTATTTCAAATCCTAAGGAAAATGATTTCCAACCCAGATTGATGTACCCTGCAAGACTATCCTTCAAGATTGATGGAGAAATAAGATACTTCCACAACAAAAAATGGCTGAACAACTTCATGACCATTAACCCAGCCCTGCAAAGAATACTGAAAAATATTCTAGATAGACATAAAAAAAAACTATGACTTCAAGAATGCCAACAGAAACCACCAAGCAGCACAAAGAATTAAACAGAGGGGAAGGGTAAAGAACCAACAGCAGAAAGATAACATGACAAAAATAAGCCAATACATATTTGTATTAATATTTACATTAATGTAAATATTTGTATTAATATTTACATTAATGTAAATGGCCTCAATTCACTAAAAGAAACAGACTGGCTGAATGGATCAAGAAACACCCAGCCATATGCTGTATACAAGAGACCCATCTAACCCAAAAGGAAATTCATAGACTGAAAGTCAAAGGATGGAAAACAATACTTTATGCAACAGGAACCCCCCCCCCAAAAAAAAGCAGGGGTAGCTATTCTGTTTGCAGACAATGTGAACTTCAAATCAAGAATGATCAAAAGAGATAAAGAAGGTCAGTACATACTGGTAGGGGAAAACTTCAAGAGATCACAATGTTAAATATATATGCACCAAATTTGGGAACACCCCACTATAAAAAACAAGTATTAATAGAAATGAAAAATCAAATAAGCAATAATGCAATTATAACAGGAGACCTTAACACCTTATCAACACAAAGAGACAGATCAACGAGGGAGAAAATCAGCAAAGAAATAAAGGAACTGAATCAAACTTGTGAACAATCTTGTGACCTTAATAGACGCATACAGAGTGTTCCACACAACAACAACAGAATGCACATTCTTCTCAGCTTCTCATGGGACATTCTCTAAAATAGACTATATACTAGTCCATACTGTTCTAAGTAAACTGTATAGTAGCCCATAGTGTTCTAGCCCTACGTAAACTGTATACTGGCCCATAGTGTTCTAAGCCCATAGTGCTTAAGTAAATGCAAAACA